>PVKU01002498.1:0-14382 GCA_004027475.1 Anoura caudifer | reverse complement strand
TGTGGAATTGCTGGGTCAAAAGTAAGTCCATTGTTAGTTTTCATAGAAAATTACATACTGCTTTCCATAGTGGTTATACCAGTCTGCAGTCCCACCAACAGTGCACTAGGGTCCCCTTTTCTCTACAACCTCTCCAACACTTGTTGTTTGTTGCTTTATTTATGATGGCCATTCTGACTGGTATGAAGTGATATCTCATTGTGGTTTTAATTTGCATCTCTCTGATAGCTAGCGATATTGAGCATCTTTTCATGTGTCTCTGGATCCTCTGTATGTCCTCCTTGGAGAAGTGTCTGTTCAAGTCTTTTGCCCATTTTTAATTGGGTTGCTTGTCTTCTTAGAGTGGAGTTGTGTAAGTTCTTTATGTATTTAGGAGATTAAACCCTTCTCTGAGGTATCATTGGCAAATATGTTTTCCCATACAGTTGGTTCTCTTTTTATTTTAATACTGTTTTCTTTAGCCATGCAGAAGCTTTTTATTTTGATGACATCCCATTTGTTTATTCTTTGCTTTATGCCCCATGCTTTAGGGGACATATCAGTAAAAATGTTGCTGCATGAAAATGTCTGAAATTTTCCTGCATACATTCTCGTCTAGGACTTTAATGGTGTCACGGCTTATATTTAAAACTTTTATCCACCTTGAATTTATTTTTGTGTATGGTGTAACTTGGTGTTCAAGTTTCATTGTTTTTGCATGTAGCTGTCCAGTTCTGCCAACACCACTTGTTGAAGAGGCTACATTTGCTCTATTTTATGTTGCTGCCTCCTTTGTCAAATATTAATTGACTGTGGAGAATTGAGTTTACTTCTGGGCTCTCTGTTCTCTTCCACTGGTCCATGTGCCTGTTTTTGTGCCAGTACCAGGCTGTTTTGATTACCGTGGCCTTGTAATACAGTTTGGTGTCAGATATTGTGATCCCTCCTACTTTGCTCTTCTATCTCAAAATTGCTGCAGCTCTTCGAGGTCGTTTATGGCTCCATATAAATTTTTGAAGTGTTTGTTCTATGTCTGTGAAATATGCCATTGGTAATTTGATAGGTATTGCACTGAATCTGTAAATTGCTTTGGGTAGTATGGACATTTTGATGATGTTAATTCTTCCGATCCATGAACACAGTATATGTTTCCATTTGTTTGTGTCTTCCTTGATTTCTTTCTTCAGTGTTGTGTAGTTTTCTGCATACAGGTCTTTTACCTCCTTGGTTAAGTTTATTCCTAGGTATTTTATTTTTCTTTTTGCTATATCGAACGGGTTTTTTTTTTCTTGATTTCTGCCTCTGCTGTTTCATTATTGGTATACAGAAATGCCTTTGATTTATGGATATTGACTTTGTATCCTGCTGTGTGGCCAAATTCATTTATTAGGTCAAGCAGCTTTTTGGCCGAGTCTATAGGATTTTCTATGTACACTATCATGTCATCTGCAAACAATGATAGTTTTTTTTCCTCCTTTCCAATTTGGATGCTTTTTATTTCCTTTTCTTGTCTAATCACTGGGACCAATACTTCCAATACTATATTGAATAGAAGTGGTGAAAGTGGACAACCTTGTCTTGTTCCTGATCTTAGTGGAAAAGATTTTATAGTTTTTGCCCATTGAGTATGATGTTGGCTGTAGGTCTCTCATATATGGCCTTGATTATGTTGAGGAATGCTCCCTCTATTCCCACTTTGCTTAGTGTTTTTGTCATAAGTGGGTGCTGCACCTGATCAAATGCTTTTTCTGCATCTATTGATATGCTCATGTGATTTTTGCCTTTGCTTTTGTTTATGTGATATATTACATTTACTGATTTGTGAATGTTGAATCATCCTTGCATCCCTGGGATGAATCCCACTTGGTCATAATGTATGATCTTTTTAATGTATTGTTGGATGCAGTTTTCCAATATTTTGTTGAGGATTTTAGCGTCTTTGTTCGTCAGAGATATGGGCCTGAAGTTTTCTTTCCTTGTTATGTCTTTATCTGTTTTGGGGATTAGAATGATGCTGGCTTCATAAAAAAGAGTTTGGGAGTCTTCCATCATTTTGGATTTTTTCGAAAAGTTTGTGAAGGATAGGGGTTAGCTTTTCCTTAAATGCTTTGTAAAAATCTCCTGTGAAACCATCTGGTCCTGGGCTTTTGTTTGTCAGGAGTTTTTTGATTACTGCTTCTATTTCATCTGCTATTGTTGGTCAGTTCAGGCTTTCTGCTTCTTCTTCATTGAGTTTTGGGAGATTATATTTTTCTAGAAACTTGTCCATTTCATGTAAGTTTTCAAATTTCTTGGCATACAGTTCTTCATAGTAATTTCTTACAATCCTTTGTATTTCTGTGTTGTCAGTTGTAATCTCTCCTCTTTCATTTCTGATTGTGTTTATTTGGGTCCTCTCTCTTTTTTTCTTGATGAGCCTGCTTAAAGGCTTGTCAATTTTGTTTGTCTTTTCAAAGAACCAGTTCCTGGATTCATTGATCCTTAGAATTGTGCTTTTAGTCTCTATGTCATTTAATTCTGCTCTGATCTTAGTTATTTCCTTCCTTCTACTTGCTCTGGGCTGTCTTTGTTTTTGTTCCTTGAGTTCTTGTAGGCATAGGGTTAAGTTGTTTGTTTGAGATGTTTCTATCTTTTTTAGGTAGCTCTGTATTGCTATGAACTTTCCTCTAAGGACTGCCTTTGCTGTGTCCCATAAGTTTTGGGTCATAGTTAGTTCATTTTCATTTGTTTCCAGAAACTTTTTGATTTCCTCCTTAATATCATTCTTGACCCATTCACTGTTTAATAGCATGCTATTTGATCTCCATGATTTTGAGGACTCTGTGTTTTTCCCCTTGGTGTTGGTTTCTAGTTTCAATCCCTTGTGGTCAGAGAAAATGCTTGGCATGATTTCAATTTTCTTGAATTTTTTGAGGTTAGTTTTGTGTCCTATCATGTTATCTATCTTTGAGAATGTTGCATGTGCCTTTGAAAAGATTGTGTATTTAGTTTCTTTGGGATGAAGGGCTCTATATATAACAGTTAAGTCCATTTCATCTAGAATGCCACAATATCTTTGTTGATATTTTGTTTAGAAGATCTGCCCATTTTTGACAGTGTGATGTTAAAATCCCCTACTATGATTGTGTTGCTGTCAATATCTTACTTGAAGTCCTCTAAGATTTTCTTGATGTATTTAGGTGCTCCTATGTTGGGTGCATATATATTTACAATGTTTATGTCTTCCTGGTGGATTCTTCCCTTGAGTATTATGAAGTGACCTTCTGGGTCTCTCTTTATGGCTCTTCTTTTGAAGTCTATTTTGTCTGATATGAGTATTACTACCCTGGCTTCTTTTTCCTGTCCATTTGCTTGGAAAATTTGTTTCCAGCCCTTCACTTTGAGTCTGTGTAGGTCTTTTGTCCTGAGGTGGGTCTCTTGTAGGCAGCATATGTGTGGGTCATGCTTTCTTATCCATTCAGCTATTCTATGTCTTTTGATTGGAGCATTAAATCCATTTACGTTTAAGGTTATTACTGATAGGTACTTATTCATTGCCATTTTTGTACCTGTGTTCTTCTCCCTCTCTTTCTCCTTTCCTTCCTTTCCTTAAAGCAGGCCCTTTAGTATCTCTTGCAGAGCTGGTTTGGTGGAGGTATACTCTTTTAGACTTCTTTTGTCTGGGAAGCTCTTTATTTGGCCTTCTATCTTGATTGAAAGCCTTGCTGGGTAAAGTAGTCTTGGTTGCAGGCCTTTGGTTCTCATTACTTGGAATATTTCTTGCCATTCTCTTCTGCCTTAGAGTGTTTCCATTGAGAAGTTGGATGCTAACCTAATCGGGGCTCCCTTGTATGTTACTTCCTTTTTTCCCTTGCTGCCTTTAAGATTCTCTCTTTGTCTTGGAATTTTGCCATTTGAATTATGATGTGTCTTGAAGTGGGCCTCTTTGGGTTCTTCTTGATTGGGACTCTTGGAGATTCCTGGATTTGTGTGACCTTTTCTCTCATCAATTTAGGGAATTTTTCCATCATTACTTTTTCAAATAGGTTTTCTATCCCTTGCTTTTGTTCTTCTCCCTCTGGTATCCCTATTATATGGATATTATTACATTTCATATTGTCTTGTATTTCTCTTAATCCCTCTTCATTTTTTCTGAGCCTCTTTTCCTTTTCTTGCTCTTTCTGGATGCTTTTTTCTACTTGATCCTCCAACTTGCTTATCCTATCTTCTGCTTCATCAATTCTGCTTTTCATTCCTTCCACTGTGTTCTTCAGTTCAGAAATTGTATTTTTCATTTCCTCTTAGCCCTTGTTGATAGTTTCTATTTCCTTTTTCATGCTGATATAGTTTGCAGTGAGTTCCTTTTAGCTTCCCTGTAGTTTCTGGTAGCTCATTGAGAGCTCTTGGAGCTTCCTGACAACCATTGCTTTGAACTCAAAATCTGATAGTTGAGTTGCCTCCATTTCATTTAGCATTCTTTCTGGGGCTTCCTTCTTTTCTTTTGTTTGGGGATTGTTTCTTTGTCTTCCCATTGTTTGTGAGGCTCTTCTTGTTAGGCTCAGTTTCTTAAATTGATTTGTTCTGGTTCCCTGTGTTTATGGTGTGAACTTCTGTGGTAGAATGCCTGTAAGATTCAGTGGTGCTGTCTCCTTCGGGTATCCTGGTGTTCACAGCTTCCACTGTCTCAGCTGTTGAACTGCTCCCTCTTTGGGACCAACTCTGGTATTTCCACAGTTCTAGGGCTTTTTTTGTTTTTTGTCTCACTTGTAGGTGTTTAAAAAGAGAAAAGAGAAGGAAAGAAAAAAAGAAAAGAAGGAAAAGGAAATAAAAAATGAAAAGAGAATAAAGAAAAACAGAATGAAAAAGATAAGAAAAAAAGAGAAAGGAAGAAGAGATAAGCGTCCGGTTTTTCAATGTCCACTGCAATTTTCCATCTCCTGTTTTCAAATATGCTGTGTATCTGGTGTCTGTTTGCTGTGCTCCACTGTAAATTGGCCCAGTTTTTCACCTGTGTGAAGGGGGAAGAGGGATGTGCATCCTCTTACCGTGCCACCATCTTCTCTCCTCAACACATGATGGTTTTTTTGATGGTAGCCATTCTGACAGGTGAGAAGTGGTATCTCATTGTGGTTTTAATTTGCATTTCTCTGATGATTAGTGATGTTTATATGTCTATTGCTCATCTGTATATTCTCTTTGGAGAAGTATCTATTCAGGTCCTTTGCCAATTTTTAATATTGTTTCATTTATTTATTTTTTGGTATTGAGTTTTATAAATTCCTTATAAACCCCTTATCAAAAATACTGGTGAATATGTTCTCTCATCATTGGCTTGCCTTTGTGTTTTGTTGGTTTTCTTTACTGTGCAAAAAAATTTCAATTTGATGTAAAAACCTGTACTCAAAAAATTATGAGATACTGAAGAAAGACAGTGAAAAAGATTAAAAGGGGTAGAAACCCATACCATGTTCATGGATAAGGAGAATTAACTACACTTAAATATCCATACCCCTCAAAACAATCTATAGATTCATTGTAATTCCTATCAAGATACCAATGATGTCTTTCACAGAACTAGAACAGACATTTCAAAAAATATATATGGAACCACAAAAGATCTCAAATAACAACAGCAATCTTGAGAAAGAAGAAGAAAGTTGGAGGAATCACTCTCCTTAATATTACACTATACAATAAGGCCATAGTAATCAAACAGTGTGGTACTGGCGTAAAAACAGACACATAGATCAATGGAAGAGAATAGAGAGCCCAGAAATAAACCCATGTCTTTATAGTCAATTAATATTTGACAGAGGAAGCAAGCATATACAATGGGCTAAAGATAGTTTATGCAATAAATGGTGTTGGGAAAACTGGACAGATACATGCCGAAACTTAAAACTAGACCACCTTCTTACCCCCCCCACCACAAGAATAAATTAAAAATGGATTAATTTTTAATCCATTAACATTGATATTAACATTTAATACTTAAATGTTAGTTTTTAAACCATAAAAATTCTAGAAGAAAACATTGGCAGTAAAATCTCAGACATTGCTCATAGCAGTATTTTAACTGAAATATCCCGTAAGGTAAATGAAACAAAGTAAACAAACGGGACTGCACCAAAGATTCCCCTAATCTAGCTCAGAGGTGAAGTTCAGAGTTGAGGCTCCAGGGAAAGAAATGAAGTAAAGTTTTTTAAACTGGAAGTTAGCACCTCTAAACATGCTGATGATGCTTAGACTAGTAGGTGAAACAATGTGGGCTTTCCAGTGAGAGGTTTTTGCTCAGTGTGTTAGGTGCCTCACAAGGGATGATGGTGCCCCTGTTATTTTCAGTAAGTCATAAAGTGGGCCACTCTCAACAGCTATAAGGCCATGCCAAGATAAAACATCTGAGGTCCAGCCAGTCCCTATTGTAAAATCTTGGCTCATATAGAAAGCACTTATTTCACAAACAAGAAAGAAGTTTCTATCCACTCCTTTTGTATCCAGTACTTTTCAGCTTTCTAACATATCTATGTCTTTTAGCTTTCTATAGTATTCCCCCTGTTTTTAGCTAGCCTAACAGTCTGCCCTGAGGATAGGTATCTCAGTTACATAGATGTGTGATCCCTTCTCCATGGAACTTCCAGAACAAATTCTCATCTGTGGCAAGCCACTGGCTTCTGAAAATCACTGTCATTTGACATAATGCTTAAAAGTGAAAAGTGACCCCTTTAAAAAATGCCTCTCTCCACTGCCCAAAAAGTATCTGTGAGAAAATCTATAGAAATTTTTATTGGCCACTTATTATAAAACTTTCCAGCTGACAAAGACACAGGAGAGATGATTTACTACTTACAAGATAAGCACAGGAAGAGAAAGCAAATCACTAATTTTTCCTTGAAGGAGACTTTGTACTTTTTGTGATGAATAAAGGCAGTCATTAGTCTAAGGTCTAGACAGCTTTGACATTTCCTTTTCTGGAGCATAGTTCTATTTGAACACAGTTAAGAAATAAAAAAGAAAATTTTAATCCACTAGCAACATGTGTGATGAGGAAAACTCAAGGTTATTGAGAGAAAAGTTAAATATGGCCCATCAGTTTATTAAAATGCCTGATCTCCTTAGAGATTGCTTGCTTCAGAGCAAGCTCTAGCATTGTAAAGCAGAGTACCACGGTTGAAGATCTCTGTATTACAAGGACAAGTTAAACAGAGAAACATCTCTAATAATGGTAGGTTATTAAAACACTAAAGTGATGAGCTTAAAGGCATTATAGAGTAATTATAGGTGACTTTTTAAAATTCTGCATTAAGTTAGCATAGTATATAAAATTATTATTCTGTTTTAAAGTGAGTTATTTTTTCTTTTTAAAATTCTTTTCTTTATTCTTTTTTCTTCTTTAAGTCTTTTATTGTTTATACTATTACATTTGCCCCACTTTTTCATCTTTGCACTCCTCTACCCACCCTGACCCTTCTGTAATTAGTCTCCTCTCTGTTGTCCATGTCCATGGGTCCTTCATATACGATCTTTGACTAATCTCTTCACCTTCTTTCAATCAGTCCCCAATTCCCCATCCCCTATTACAGCTGTCACTCTCTTCCATGTTTCTATTCCCCTGGTACTATTTTGATGATTAATTAATTTTTGTCATTAGATTCCTCTTATAAGTGAGAACATACAGCATTTGTCTTTCAGCAACTGGCTTATTTCACTTAGCATGATAGTCTCCAATTCTATCCATGCTGTTGCAGACTCCTTTTCTTCTGCTATGAAGAAGTATTTCCATTGTGTAGATGCACCAGTTTTTTGGTTTTTATTTTTTTAATCCACTAATCTACTGATGGGCACTTAGGCTGTTTCCAAATATTGACTATCGTAAATAGTGCTGCTATGAACATGGGGAACCTAAATTCTTTTGAATTGGTGTTTCAGGATTTTTTGGTTATATTCCCAGCACTAAAATTACTGGGTCAAAAGGCAGTTTCATTTTTAATTCTTTTTTGGTTTCATGTATTGTGTTTTTGTTGTTCAAGTACAGTTGTGTCCATTTTCCCACCACCACTTTCCCCCACCCCATCTACCCACCTCCCACCCTGAATACTTCCCTTCTTTGGCTTTGTCCTTTATACATTTTCCTTGATGACCCTTACCTTTCTTTCCCCTCTTATCTCCTGACCCTCATTTTTAATTTTTTGAGGAAATTCCATACTTTTTTCCACAGTAGATGCACCAGTCTGTATTCCTACCAACAGTGCATTAGGATTCCCTTTTTTCCACATCCTCACCGGCACTCATTGTTTGTTGATGTATTAATAATAGCCATTCTGACAAATGTGAGGTGGTATCTCGTTGTGGTTTTAATGCGCATCTCTCTCTGATGGCTAGTGATGTTGAGCATTTTTTCATACGTTTATTAATATGTTATATGCTTCTACTTTATTGTATCTTCCCCAATTTCTTTCTTCAGTGTCCTATAGTTTTCTGAGTAGAGGTCTTTTATCTCTTTAGCTAAATTCATTACCTAGGTATTGTTTTTGTTGTTTTTGCAATAGTAAATGGAATTATTTTCTTAGTTTCTCTTTCTGACAGTTCCTTATTGGTGTATAGAAATGCCACTGATTTATGAATATTGGTTTTGTATCCTGCTACTTTGCTGAATTCATTTATTAGGTGATTTTTTGATAGAGCCTATAGAGTTTTCTATGTATAATATTTTGTCTGCAAATAACGACAGCTTTACTTCCTCTCTTCCAAACTGGATTCCTTTTAGTTCTTCTTGTCTGATTACTGTGCCTTGGACTACCAGTACTATGCTGCATAAGAGTGGTGATAGCAGGCACCCTTGTTTTGTTCCTGATCTTAAGGGAAATACTCTAAGTTTTTGCCTGTTGAGTATGATTTAACAGTAGGTTTTTCATATATGGCCTTTATTATGTTGCTGAGGGTTTTTTGTCATAAATAAGTGCTGGATTCTATCAAATGCTTTTTGCACATCTACTCATATGATGATGTGACTTTTGTCTTTCATTTTGTTTATGTGATGTATCAGGTTTATTTATTTGCAGATATTATACATTATTAAAATATCCATACTACCCAAAGAAATCTATATAGTTAAAACAATTCCTATTAAGATGCCAATGGAATATTTCACAGATCTAGAACAAATGCTCCAAAAATGTATATGGAACCAAAAATGACCCTGAATAGCCTCAGCAATCTTGAGAAAGAACAAAATTGGAGGGATCTCAATACCTGATATCAAACTATACTACAAAGCCACTGTAATCAAAACAGTCTGGTATTGGCATAAAAACAGACACATTGATCTATGGAAAAGAATAGAGAGCCCAGGAGTAAACCCAGGTCTTTATGGTCAATTAATATCTGACAGTGGAGGCAAGAACATACAATGGAGTAAAGACAGTCTCTTCAATAAATGATTTTAAGAGAACTGGACTGGTACATGCAAAAAAAAGTGAAACTAGACCACCTTCTTACACCATACACAAGAATAAATTCAAAATGGTTAAAAGATTTAAATATGTCACAATGCCATAAAAATCCTAGAGGGAAACACAGGCAGTAAAGATTCAGATATCTTGTGTAGCAATATTTTTGCTCATATATCTCCTAGGGCAAGGGGAAAAAAGAAGAAAAAATGGGACAACATCAAATTAAAAAGCCTGCGCACAGCTAAAGAAATCATCATCAAAATGAAAAGGGAACTGACTGTATGGGAGAACATATTTGCCAACAGTAGATCAGACAAGGGTTTAATATCCAAAATATATAAAGAACTCATATGACTCCACACCAGGAAGACAACTCAATTAAAAAATAGGCAATGGACCTGAATAGATATTTCTAAAAGGAAGATGTGCAAATGGCCAATAAACACATAAAAGTAGTTATATTTTTCTTAAAATGAGAAGTGTAAAAATACAGAAAATTTGAGAATACATGAATGTTATAGCTTTGCCACCTAACAACTTTCTCATTTAGTTATATAACAAGTAAAGAACTCTCAGAAAACTAATTAAATAACATATTATCTAGAATCTGAAAATATTCTCTAAAAAACATCAATGCATTAATATAATGTTTAGAATACAAAATCTGTCCAAAGACAAAATGTCTTCAGCAGAATCAAATAATTAACTATGTATTTATTACAATTACACATGAAACGAAATATTTATCTTTTTAGAATTATATCAAGGTAATACTGGAAAATTAAAATTTTTTATGGCTTTTAAATGGTAAACTTAAAAATATATTCATCCAATATTTCTTTGCTCACTAATATAAAGATATGTGATTCTCTTAGTTCTTTTCCATTTTCTTAACTACTAAGGCATATACATGCCCAAAGGTATTATTTCAAAATTCCACTGTCTTACCCAGAATGTTGCATGTGTCCATAGACTTTTTGTCTTTTTATTTATGCTGTTGTAATTAGTAGTAATTATTGTACTATCTCTTCCTGTATAACAAGTAGAAGTATAAATTCTCATGAACATAAAAAGGTCAAGGATAAGTGACATTTAATATCAAAGAGAATCCTTCCTGAGAGTACATTACATGATTTCAACAAATTTACCGTACTAAATATTTTTGTTCTTTCATCTTAATCTTGACCTAGAAAAGAAATCTATATTTACTATTTTCAGAAAGCAGAGAAGCCATTACTAGAAAACAAAAATTGTCTGTTTGGTCTTTGTACAGCATTTCAGAGTGCAGAAGTTCAAGATGATAGTGGCGTCTTCATTTAACATAGCTGCAATAGCCAGTCAGCCATTAAATAAACATTTCTGAAATCCTGGTATCGCTTCTTATTCTTTTATTTTTAATTAACACTTCAGAGAAGCATTGACAGAAATGTCTTTTATCCTCTTATTGCTTTTTTAAAAATTGTTACCTCAGTCTTTTATATTCCGTCTTAATCGTGAATGCAAATAAAATTCAAAGTGTAATCAGCAGCTGCTGAAAGAGAACACTGAGCAAACTGGGTTGCTATGGGAACCATGAAGTCAGTCCTTGACCAAACAAAGAATAATACCTGATGTGTGTGTATGGTGTGTGTGTGTGCAGATGCTTAACAACAATTTACAAAGAACAACTGAAAATATGTCAAGGTTTCCCCCCATCAAAATTGTTCAATTTTAGATACTTATGTTAAAAGTGAGTAGATAAATCCAAACTATT
Source organism: Anoura caudifer (assembly GCA_004027475.1). NCBI lineage: Eukaryota > Metazoa > Chordata > Mammalia > Chiroptera > Phyllostomidae > Anoura > Anoura caudifer. The sequence goes on along the minus strand of PVKU01002498.1, from coordinate 3,222 downwards.
TCATTAAATTAGCAAGATGTTGCTTCTTATTTTAGTCCATATAGTCCTGCGCTGAATGAAACTACAGGTGTGAAAACATTAGACCACAAGTGAACACAATAAATATTGAAATTTCTCCTTTGCAAACAAATAAACAATGACATTAATTATTTGGCCTACTATTTCTGTCATTATTCTTGCCTTCACTTCTCCAACAGGTATTGCAGTATTTTAATTTTATTTTCTCTTGTAAAGGAGAAAGAATTATCTTCTACAGTAAGATGCCAAGGGAAAGCATTGTTAAGCTTTTTAAATGTTGAATATAAAGGTCATACCTCATGGGACTTTCAGCTGTGAGTAAATACATTCAGAGGAAATAGTTCTCCACATCAATGTTAAGCAACAAATGTGGATTTAAACTGACTACCACAATGTTTACATCTCTTCATTTGGTATGAATGATGGCCATTGCTGGCAATAATGTTATTAGAATGTAACTGTTAGAAGGACTTTATTAAAACTTATTATTAAGTCTGTGTAAAAGGTAAAGACAATTGAATTCTATGGATTTAGATCTGTTCTACATTTTCCATAACTTGGAGGAAAAAAGTATTCTTGATTAATAAGGCATGAAAATAGTTGTCTGGTGGGGAATCTGAATTTAAGTTTGGGGCACATGACAGATCATATACCACTTGCTGCGGGCACCAAGAAGGTGTTTTATCTTTCTTCTCTATCCACTTAGCCAAGGGGAAAAGTTGCCGCCATGCTCATTGTACATATTACCTCCTACCTGAAAGTTTCTCCTTTTAGTGGGGCTCTCTTCATCCTGCATGCAAGATGGATCACTGCGATTCTCTCAGCTTTACAGTCGAGAAAACACAAGCGCAAAATTTCAGTGACTTGTCTAAAATGGCTGACAAGTTATCAGCAGGGAAGAAATTAGAATTTTCTTCTGATTTTAGTGTGTTTCAAAGGTTTTACTTTTTTCCTGACATGACAAATTTAGACTTAAGAATAGATGTTGGCAAGAAGTTACTAATTGATGTTATTAGAGTATATAATTAGCATTGCTATCTGATTGTAATCTAAAATGCTTCATTAAAACCATGTGTTCTGCCTCAACTAGTGAAGACAGAGATAGTGGTTAGCAATTTTTTTACCATTTTTTCTTAAGTTTCCTTTTACTTATTTGTCCAGTTTTTCTTATCCTGCCATTTTGCACTGTACTTTATTGTTACATCAGTAACTTTTCCTGATTCATTTCAAGCAGTCATTGCAAACTGATTTTGTTCTATTTGGTTCAAGTTGGAAATGACATTCAAGACAGCAAAGAATCATTTTTACCTAGGAAATAAGCAATTTTTAATCAGAGTTTTTAAACAGATATGCTTATTTTTATGTCTTATTTGCAGGATAGTTTAATTTGTTTGGAATTGCATTGTTATGTTTAAAATATCTTTAAATATTTTAAGAATTACTCTGACAATGGAACTTAAATCAGGTTGCCCAGGTTGCCCATCCGAGGACATTCCTGCTCTGTTCATCACTGCTCTGCCTCATGGGGAGGGTAACAGCTGGTAGTGCACTTGCACGTTAACTGATATACATTGCATTATTGAATGACATTTCTTTTGATGCTCAAGTTAATACACTTCTGAGCCTGAATCTCTGAATTATAAAAAGTCATTTCTTCTTTTGGGCTTCTCTTCATCAGATATTCCAAAGGAACTCCAGGACTGTTTCTTCATTCTGAAAAGATTAGCCTCAATTTCTACCCTGAAATGTGCCATCAGTCAGCCCAAGCATTGCATTCTCTTCCACTTTTACTGCAGTTAACCAGCACTGCTAGGGTCACTCACCAAATTCATGGCTGTTTTAGCAGCGTGGAAACAAATTCCCATTAGCCTTTACTGATGCAGACCCTGGCCTGCGGGGTCTTTGTGTTGTGGCTGCAAAGAACAAATTCACGTGGACTACAGAATTCCCGTGGAGAAAAAGGGACAGCATGGCAGCTCTGTAAGTGAGAGAGAGAGACCCAGGCCCTGCCTGGACAGGCTTTTATTGCTTTTCTGGGTACATTACATTGAGGATGGTCCTCATTTACTATGCATAGGTTCGCTTTAGGTTACAGATAACAAAGGAAAGAATGTTGCCAATTACTTCAAAGAGAAGGATGTTGCAGATCAAGAGGAAAAGTGGTTGAACTGTTTACACTCCATACTTGGGAGGGTTAGCACAGATTTTAGGAAGTTACTTTAAAGATGTACAGTAAACATTTGCTGCCTCAATCCAGGATGAGGGAGTTTTAGCAAAAGCAAACCTCATAGCAGCCTAGGTACAATGTAGGCCTGATTACCCACGGGAGAACCTATCCGTGGGCATGGGTCCTATGTGCCAACCTCACTCCCCACTGGCCTTTCCGAGTAGGGGCTGGGCTACATTCCCCACACCGCACAGATTGGTTCCCTATACTTTACTACTTCCATACCCTTACAGCAGTATTCACATTACTGGTTCAGAAGAAATAACATCACCAATAATTAGAAGAAAGAATGAGCCTCCATTCCAAATTTCTATTGGTAACAACACAAGCTCCTCCCACTGAGCTATCATAAAAGGCATGTTAGATTGAATCTAATTACGACCACTGTCCAACAAACCATCTAAAGGCTAATTTAGTCATTTTTGTCTCATTTATATCGTACAAAATGAATTTTTGTAAATGACCTGAAATATTTGCCTGAAGGAAGCAGACTGTAAACTCAACCATTTCTTCAAAATTTCTTAAAGAAATGCTAACTGAAACAAAAAAGTATGCGTGGATACTTATTACAACTATGAATTTAAGATACTCACAAAATTAAGATTATTCCTATTGTATCAATGGGATTATAGGCATTTTTATATTATTTTCAAAATTTTCTGTGCTATTAAATTATTATATATAGTCTACAGAAAAATTAATAAAGCAATAAATGAGTTTAAGGGATTATTTTGTCCAACATTTACCTTTTAGGTAGAATGGTAAATTTGACATTTAAGGGCAAAGGACTTGAACAGACACTTCTCCAAGGAGGACATACAGAAGATCCAGAAACACATGAAAAGATGCTCCATATCGCTAGCTATCAGAGAGATGCAAATTAAAACCACAATGAGATACCACCTCACACCAGTCAGAATGGCCATCATAAACAAAACAACAAACAACAAGTGTTGGAGAGGTTGTGGAGAAAAGGG
>PVKU01002497.1:0-224459 GCA_004027475.1 Anoura caudifer | reverse complement strand
ACTATTTCCTTACCTTCTGGCCCTACAAGATACTCCAGAATCAATTTTACAATATGCCTTAGAATCAACCATTTCTTCAGAGACCACTGGATTCTTTATTGGAGAATATAAATGAGATCTGGGCATTTGGCATGCTCATTGCTACTCGAATGTCATTGCTTCTATAATCTCTCCAGGGACAGACCTAAGAAATACACATATGCATACTAACCCATGTATATACATATATCTACATCATGTCCATATGTATTGATCTGTATTGATATTAAGCTAAATTTGAGTTCATAATGATGCCTCCAAATCTAATCTAGTAAAACTTGCTTCATTCTAGCTTTGCTCCATTGCTTCTCTACAATTTCCTTCTCCAATGGTGGGAAAACTAGCTCCTACTATCCACCATACTTTCACTTATTTGTCCAACCCAGTACACATGGAAAATGGTTTCCAAATTTTAACCAGTGCTCCCATGACAAACCACATTGCCAACTAGAGTGCAGTGTTTATGTACAGTTACTTTTGCCTTACCATCCAAATTTTTAGTCAAAATGCCACTTTCCAAAGTTAGTTAATTCCACCCCCTAACCCCCAGCCCTGCCCATCCACTTCAGTGAGAATTGCCATTCATTTTTTAATTTTTTAAATATATTTTACTGATTATGCTATTACAGTTGTCCCATTTCTCCCCCATCATTCCCCTCCACCCTGCACACCCCCTCCCACCCACATTCCCCCCTTTAGTTCATGTCCATGTGTCATAAGTTCTTTAGCTTCTACATTTTCCATATTATTCTTGCCCTCCCCCTATCTATTTTCTACCCACCATCTATGCTACTTGTTCTCTGTACCTTTTCCCCCTCTCTCCTCCTCTCACCCCCCTGTTGCTAACCTTCCATGTGATCTCCATTTCTGTGTTTCTGCTCCTGTTCTAGCTGTTTGCTTAGTTTGCTTTTGTTTTAGGTGTGGTTGTCAATATCTGTGAGTTTGCTGTCTTTTTACTGTCCTTTTTTTAATCTTCTTTTTCTTAGATAAGTCCCTTTAACATTTCATATAATAAGGGCTTGGTGATGATGAATTCCTTTAACTTGACCTTATCTGAGAAGCACTTTATCTGCCCTTCCATTCTAAATGACAGCTTCACAGGATAAGCAATCTTGGATGTAGTCCTTGCCTTTTGTGACTTGGAATACTTCTTTCAAGCCCCTTCTTGCCTGCAAGGTCTCTTTTGAGAAATCAGCTGACAGTCTGATGGGAACTCCTTTGTAGGTGAATGTGCCCTTATCCCTTGCTGCTTCTAGAATTCTCTCCTTCATTTTAATCTTGGCTAATGTAATTATGATGTGCCTTGGTGTGTTCCTCCTTGGGTCCACCTTCTTTGGGACTCTCTGATCTTCCTGGACTTCCTGAAAGTCTATTTCCTTGCCAAATTGGGGAAGTTCTCCTTTATTATTCAAATAAGTTTTCTACTTGTTGCTCTTCCTCTTCCCCTTCTGGTATCCCTATAATTCAGATGCTGGGATGTTTAAAGATGTCCTGGAGGTTCCTAAGCCTCTCCTCATTTTTTTTTTTTTTTGAATTCTTATTTCTTCATTCTTTTCTGTTTGTTTGTTTCTTTCTTCCTTCTGGTCCACTCCATTGATTTGAGTCCCAGTTTTCCTCCCATCACTACTAGTTCCCTGTACATTTTCCTTCATTTCACTTATTGTAGCCTTCATTTGTTCATCTGATTTGTGACCAAAATCAACCAATTCTGTGAGCATCCTGATCACCAGTTCTTTTAACTATGCATCTAGTAGGTTGGCTATGTTTTGGTCGCTTAGATGAATTGGCTCTGGGGCTATGATTTGTTCTCCCATTTGAGCCATTTTTGTTTTTTTTTAGGGGGGCATCTGGTTGCAGCTGTTACGTAGTGAGGGGTAGAGCCTTAGGTGTTCCCCAGGGTGGGGCAGCCCAGTCATTGGGTTGTGATGCTGTATGTGGGGGCAGGGTCCAAGAGGGAACAATGGGGCTTGCTCTGCTCTCTTCCATATTCCAGTCCCTTCTACCATTTCCCCTTTACCTGGATTATCTGAGCGTGAATGTGGGACTGCCTGGTCAGCCAGTTGCCTTGTGCAGCCTCACTGGGTCTGCCCATTGCCACCCCGTGCCCAGGGTCCACTAGCTGCCACCTGTGCACCTGGGGTCTGCCAGTCACTGTGCGCCTGGGTCTGCCTGTGAGCCTGAGTCTGCCATCCTCCACTTTTTCCTGCCGCAACTCCGCCCCGGTCTGGATGAAAGGTTGTCGGACTTCTGTACAGTTCAATTTTCTGTCAGTTCTGATTGTTTTCTTGTTTCTAAATCTTTGTTGTCCTTAATTTTGGTTGTGCAAGGAGGCACAGTGTGTCCACCTACGCCTCCATCTTGGCCGGAAGTCAGAAATGCCATTCTTTTTTAACACACATTCTTTTCTCACAGTCTGCATTCCATCCCAGGATCCTCTGACTTCTAGTTGTTGTTTTTACTTTGCATACCTTAAAGTTCACTTTTTGTGCTATAAAGTTTTATGGGTTTTAACAAATGAATAGTGTCATTTATTCACCACTGTGGTACCACCAATGATTCCACCACCTTGAAAATTCCCTATGCACCCTGTCTGTAATAAGCTGCTCCCCCTCCCCCTAGGCCCTGGCAACCAGTGATATAGGGTTTCCCATCTCTGTGGGTTGGTCTTTTCCAGAATGTCATATGAATGGAATCCTGCTGTTGGTAGCCTATAGCATGATTTGTTTTTCTTAGTAATACCAGAGAAATAGCCTTATTTCTGAATTTTGGATAAGCTATATTTTTATGGATAAGTGACTCTATAAAGAATCTTTTGTGACAGATGGAGAAAGAAAAGATTTTAAGTCCTTTGTTATATTTGTAAAAATATTTGTAGTTGTCAAAGGGCTTTTTTTGCATTTTTAATATATTTTATTGATTATGCTATTACAGTTGTCCCATTTCCCCCACTTCATTCCCCTCCACCCTGCACACCCCCTCCCACCCACATTCCCCCCCTTTAGTTCATGTCCATGTTTCATAAGTTCTTTAGTTTCTACATTTCCCATACTATTCTTACCCTCCCCCTGTCTATTTTCTACCCACCATCAATGCTACTTGTTCTCTGTACCTTTCCCCCCTCTCTCCTCCTCCCACTCCCCTGTTGCTAACCCTCCATGTGATCTCCATTTCTATGGTTCTGTTCCAGTTCTATTGTTTGCTTAGCCTGCTTTTGCTTTTGTTTTAGGTGTGGTTGTTAATATCTGTGTTTGCTGTCTTTTTACTGTTCATATTCTTTATCTTCATTTTCTTAGATAAGCCCCTTCAACATTTCATATAATAAGGGCTTGGTGATAATGAACCCCTTTAACTTGATCTTATCTGAGAAGCACTTTATCTGCCCTTCCATTCTAAATGACAGCTTCGCAGGATAGAGCAATCTTGGATGTAGGTCCTTGCCTTTCACGACTTGGAATACTTCTTTCCAGCCCCTTCTTGCCTGTAAGGATTCTTTTGAGAAATCAGCTGACAGTCTGATGGGAACTCCTTTGCAGGTAACTGTCCCCTTATCTCTTGCTGCTTCTAGAATTCTGTCCTTCATTTTAATCATGGCTAATGTAATTATGATGTGCCTTGGTGTGTTCCTCCTTGGGTCCAATTTCTTTGGGACTCTCTGAGCTTCCTGGACTTCCTGGAAGTCTATTTCCTTTGCCAGATTGGGGAAGTTCTCCTTTATTATTTGTTCAAATAAATTTTCCACTTGTTGCTCTTCCTCTTCCCCTTCTGGTATCCCTATAATGCAGATGTTGGGATGTTTAAGATGTCCTGGAGGTTCCTAAGCCTCTCCTCATTTTTTTTGAATTCTTGTTTCTTCATTCTTTTCTGTTTGGTTGTTTCTTTCTTCCTTCTGGTCCACTCCATTGATTTGAGTTCCAGTTTTCCTCCCATCACTATTGGTTCCCTGTGCATTTTCCTTCATTTCATTTATTGTAGCCTTCATTTGTTCATCTAATTTGTGAGCAAAATCAACCAATTCTGTGAGCATCCTGATCACCAGTGCTTTGAACTGTGCATTTGATAGGTTGAGTATCTCTGGTCACTTAGATATACTGCTCTGGAGCTTTGATCTATTCTTCCATTTGGGCCATTTTTTTGGGGGGTGCTGGTTGCGCCTCTTACATATGAGGGGCAGAGCCTTAGGTATTCTCCAGGACAGGCAACCCAGTGGTTGGGTTGGGATGCTATGTGTGGGGTAGGGGTCAGAGAGGGAACAATGGCATTTGCTCTGCTCTCTCTCAGATTTTAGTCCCTTTTGCCACTTCCCACAAGCAAACTGGGCCCCTTTGGAGCTGATTCCTGGGCAGATGGGCTTGTGTACATTCTAGGACCCTGTGGGTCTCTCCAATGAACTCTCCTGTGAGTCTGGGAGTCTCTCCTGGCACCTCAACCCCCACAAGTGTTTTTAATCAATGTTTTGAGGCTTTATTTCCTGGCGCTGGGGCCTGTCTTGCTCCCCAGCTTCACCTGGTCTATCTACATGTGAATGTGTGGCCATGGTCAGCCAGCCACCTTGCACACCACACTGAGTCTGCTTGCTGCCACCCTGTGCCTGGGGTCTGCCTGCCACCACTTTTTCTTGCCATGACCCCTCTCTGCCAGGCTGACTTCACCCCTCTTACCAGTCTGGATGCATGGTTGTTGGACTTCTGTACAGTTCAATTTTCTGTCAGTTCTAGATGATTTTTGTTTCTTAATTTTTGTTGTCCTTAATTCTGGTTGTGCAAAGAGGCACAGTGTGTCTACCTATGCCTCCATCTTGGCTGGAAGTCAAAGGGCTTATTTTTGTTAGTATACAATTTTTTATTTGATTCCCATGGCCATCTTGCAGGTTAAGGAGTCACTTTTACAATGAAGAATATGAGTTTCTGAGTGTTGAGGTGATTTCCCAAGCTCACAGTTGGTTAAGTACCTTCTAGTTCTTGAAGTCTGGTTTTTTGATATCCAGGCCAGTGTTGTCTGCATCCAATGCTCCTCCAATGTCTTTAACCTCATGGTGCCACAAATCTTTCCCAGAGGATCACAAGTCTTGATCAATGAGTAAAATTCATTTTGAAGAGAGTGGATAGGTACTTTATCTGCACGAATTCCACCATATGAAGCTTGGTGGGGTGGGGCAAGGAGGCTCAGCATCAGTCTTCTGCTGCTCCCAGAGAAGGCCAGCCAAGGGTACAAACTGCCGTCCTCCCTGGCCCAGCTCCTGCCTGTGCCTCACAATGTGGGCAAATTGCAGTCTTGAGATTAACTCCAGAGTTTTCGAAGTACAAATGTTTGGTCCAGCATGTCCCCTAAGTGCAGGCCAACCATGACATTGGGGGCCCAACAAAAGTAACTGAGGCCTCTTGCACCCTGGGAGAAACCTGAGACTGCTGGTCTTATTTAGAGAGGACATATCAGTATTTGATAGGAAGTTTAAGAAACTTGTGACAGCAATTTTGTCTACTTGGACTTTTTTCTTATTTGCTGACTTTATACCTTTATGCCACACTTAAAACACAACCCTAGTCCTTGCCAGGTGTGAGAGGTATGCTCATGCAGAGGCAGGAATGTGTGGAAAGCTAAGGAGAATCAGTGGTACTCAGACACTGTCTTGCAGCTGAGCCAGTTATTTCATGAAACAGTCTTTTCAGTTCAACTCACATATGAATAGGGTAGGAGTGGTCTGTGTTCATGTAAAAGTTGTCAAAGTCACAACTAAAACCAAGAAACTCTTAGTTTTTGCATTTGTCTTGTTTTGTTTTTATGGCATGGTAGAAAGCACAATGGGCCAGGTATCAGGAGACCTACAGGTACCTCTTGGCTTTGCCACTAGTTAGGAAGACATCCATGCACTTCACCTTGTCATTCACTGAACCTGAGGTTAATAAAAATGGTCTGGGTTATAGAAGGATTAAACAAGTTAATATACTTTAAGGAAAAATAATCACTGTCAAATACAAATATAAAGTGTGGTTGCTGTCTACAGTGTCTAATGGATTTATGTGACACAGCTAATTGAACACCTGGGTGATTGGGGACATTTGCAAATTTGGGCAGACCACTTGCTTAGTTGTAAAAGAGTCCTTTAGATTAGGAGGAGGTCTCTGTGCCTTCATATGGTCTGTTTTTCTGGACCATTCAATCTGGCTTCTTGCCTGCTCTTTTCTTCTCACTGCTTGAGGTGTCTGGCTACATAGGTCAGTTCTCTTTATTTTCCTCCTGCTTTGGTCATGTTCATGAATTTTGCACACCATTCTCCCTTTTAGGAATCAACTAAAACCTGGCCCTGTGGGCTAAGCATCCAGCATCACCTTATCCCCAAACACATTCTTCCTGGCAGCCAAAGTTTTGTTAAGTGCTGCCCATAGGTGGTGCTGGAGAGAATGAACTCAGGAGGCACCCACTGGAGATTCTGGCTTTTTCCCTGTCAGTGTTGCTTAGGCTGAGGCTACTGGTGGTAGCCACCTGCCTTTTTCAGAACTTCCAGAACAGTCTTTTGCCTCATTAGAGGCCATCAGCAGCAACTGTGCCCATTCCTCAGAGATTTGCGCACCAGTTCCTCAGAAACTCATACCTTTTTTCTTCTGTTGTATCAGCTCAGGAGTGGTACCTCCCTCTTTCTCTTTAATTCCTCCGATACCACAGTAACCAATTTCTGTATTAAATCCCATTCAGTCTGTACTATATCCCCAGTTTTCAATTCCTAGTGTGGTTTCTATTTTTTTTTTTTTTGGATTGGATTCTGACTGATAAAACTAGTCAAAAATCCACTCTTCCCCAAATCATGTAGTATCTCATTCCTTCAGAAGATGCCTTATTCAGCACCTTATAAGACTGTGCATTATAAGGAGGACCTTCAGTGAATTCAATTACATTTCTAAAATATTTAATGCCTGCCACTCAGACCCTGCATTTTAGCACAGGATGAGCATGGCTGTGGCTTTCAGGGGGCAAGGGCGCACAGGAAGTGTCCATGTTATCACTGTGACATGAACTTTCAGACTCACTGGCTAACTAAAGCTCAGTCACTTTCACAAATAAGATCATATACTATTAAGCACTGTATAATAAATGGGAGTCATTATAAACTACTTTAATTTTCCTCCAAAACATAAAAGAATATAATTTTAAAAGTTATAGCCCTGACTGGTGTGGCTCCGTGGCTTGGATGTCATCCTACAAAGTGAAAGGCTACAAATTTGATTCCCAGTCAGGGCACATGCCTGGGTTGTGGGTTCAATCCCCAATCTGGGTGCATGTGAGAGGCAATGGATTGATGTTTCTCCCACACATCAATGTTTCTCTCCCTCACTTCCTCCCTTCCTTCCCCTCTCTCTAAGGATAAGTAAATAAAATCTATAAAAAAGATAATAAATGCACATGGATTAATAGATACAGGCATATATGTGCATATATACCACATAAATTCTTGGCTCCATCAATTTTTTGTTCCATGAATATATATCTAAAATATATATATCAGTAATATTGCAGGTTCAATTCCAGACCAAAACTATAAAGCAGGTTGTAAATTTTTTGCTGATGGAGGCTCTTGACTTCAATTTGTAAAAAATACAACATCTGTGAAGTACAATAAATCAAAGTGCAATAAAACAAGGTCTACCTGTATAAATAATTAATTAATATTCTGTGCGTGTATACATATACATATACACAAACACATAATCAACAAATAAACAAAAGCAAAATTTTAAAAAAGTAACAACAAAACAAAAGTATTTCTATTTCTAGCCACTCTATTCTCTGGTGAACTTAGGGCATGGGGTTCAAAGTTATCACCATGTTACACTGAAGACCAGAGGAGTCCATACTGCCTGGTTTAACTGACCAGCCAGTGGCAGATCCGCCTGCTTGGCTCTCTATCACCACCCACACCATTTCCCTGAAGCCTACCCACCCCCCCCACCCCCCACTTCACAGGTCCCTGAGGTGTGGAGCATCCCTGAAAGAATGTGGCTGCCTCCCTGGAACAGAAAGTTCAGACTCTAGTAGAGTAACACAGCACTCTGACTAGGAGTCTTTCTCTCTCTTCTTTGACTTTCCCCGCCCCTGAAGTGGAAAGTTATTTTCAAACCTCCATCTGTTTTGTGTTTAACGTGCAGAAAGGTTGCACATTTTCAGGGACCTTGTTCATAAGCAGTAGATTGTACAACAGTTTATTACACAAGTGGGGGTTTTTATTGCTGGCCTTTGTTGAGCTGCCAACTGGGAGAAAGAACACAACGTGCTCAGCAGTCCCTATCAGGAGAAATGAGAAGGCATTAAATACCAGTCAAATCGTCAAACATTGAAAAGTGGGTAATCAAACCCAGAAATCCCTGGGGCATGGTTGGGGAGAAGGGTTTTTATCACTAATAGTGTTTATACATCCAGAATTGTTTCTCAAGTCACTCATGTCACAGACAGCATCCTGAAGGATAATGTGAGACATGTGACCACAGTGAAGTTTTTGACCTAGAAACATTCATATGCACTCCAAAATCTGACCTTAGTCAATGCAAGGCATCAAATGGGAACCCTGGCAACACACACACACACACACACACACAGTTGGCCCTTGAACAACATAGCTTTGAACTACACAGGTCTACTTATATATATTTTTTTCAATAAATACCCTAAATGTACTTCTCTTCCTTATGATTTTCTTAATATCATTTTTCTGTAGCTGACTTTATTGTAAGAATACAGTCTATAATATCTATAATATACAAAATATGTGTTAATTGACTTGTTGCTGTTATCAGTGAGGCTTCTAGTCAGCAGCAGGCTGTTAGTAAATTTTCTGAGGAGTCGAAGTTCTACATGGATTTTTGACTGCATGTGGTGGGGAGGGGTTGATGCCCCAACCCCCATGTTGTTTAAGGGTCAACTGTGTGTTTTAAATCATATCACATTGTTGGGGGCAGCAACTCTGCACTTAAGTGCTCAAGGCTTCCAAAAACCTTTTGTTTATCCTGAGCCATACACTCTGCACTCCTAGCAGGGAATGGGTCGAAAATCATGTATTTTACTACTAACTCATCCCTAGTCATGTGATGACTATACCTGTTGAGTATAGCAAACTTCCACAAAGTCCTAGGAAGCACTGGATCAGAACAACCCCAGTTGTAATGGGCCACTGCCAATGGCAACTGGTTACTCTTGCTCCTTTCAATTCCATTGTCCGGAAAGTTCAGATCATCACCGAAGCTGCTGGCTAAAAGTTGATGGAGACCTCAGGAATGCTTCAGTATTGTTGTTTTCAGTCTAAACTGCACCTCAGAATTCCTTGGGGACCCCCAAGGGCCAAATAAATAGAATTTCCAGGGGCTGGGCAAGGACGTTGATAGGCTTCTTAAGTTTTCCAGGTGATTCTAATACACAGTATGGGCTGAGAACTGCAGGTCACATCCTGCTGTCACATTTTACTGGCTGAGGAAATTGAGCCTGGAGAAGCAACTGTCCAAAGCAACTGATTGATGGCTTTTTTACACTGGTGGCTTTTTTCTGTGAGGTGTTTTCTCCCTGCAACACTACTTAACTTCATGTCCCAGATTGCATAAGTCTTTACATATAAAAATGACCCATTCAAACTGACCCTCTGCCTTGTACACACATAGATACACCATACCTTGTATTGGTTAGTAGCAGCAGGTCGCTTGTCCCCCAGGATTCCAAAGGAAAATGCGGGACCACAAAATCAGGGTGGTGTTATCAGGACCACAAGAAAAAAAATGGCTTTTTTTAGGTTGTACATGGAGAGAGGAGTTAGGAATTTGCCTTTAAACACAGAGGAGATGCAACCTCATTCTCTATTATGTTAGTCCATTATTAGAGTCCTTGCCTGTTTGAATAAAGCACCTAGTTTTTGCCTGAGTCCTGGCATAAATATTAGTGGTTCCCCAGTGTCACTTCCAAATATGTTTAAGATTGGACATTAGATGAACTGATCACCTACTCTAGATTAGTCTTACCCCAAGTCTTATCCACACTTTCACTGAAAGTTCCTTTTTCAGGCTGAGAAGCTCAAGCCCTTTTCCCCAAACCACAGGCTATGCTTTAATGGCATTCTCACCGCAGGTATAATAAACAATGCACTCAATCTGATAGACAGCCAACACCCCAGGGGACATTGGTCTGTAGCCTTGGACTTCTCAGCTTAATCGCCCTAGCTTTAATGCCACTTAAAGCAGAATGTAAGCACTGAAGGAATTTCAGGAATCCAATGATATAAATTGTATTTTTAGAGCGTGAATGACTTGAGCGAGTGAACAGTGCAGTGACTAAAGATAGTTCTCTTTAGTTTTCCCATGATTTATCACAGGCGAGTTCAGAGCAGGTTAAAATAATTGAACACTGTGATAGCATATGTATTGGCATGGTTTTGTGAGTACTCATTCATAACATATTTGTCACAAAGCATCATTTCCATGACAGAACTCTGATTCGCGTGCGTTTTTTTCTTTGCAGTGGCGACGCAGTTCAAGTAACTCCGTGAAGGCTGGTTACATTTGCACAATATCCAGCCCCAAGCTAGAGCTTTGGGAAGAAGGATCAAGCAAATGACTAGTTCACCAAATAAAATGTGAGTATATCCTGAAAACCTGCTCACTTTTATTGGGGGATCCAGAGAAATGTTCTCTATGGGATGATTGTAATTCAGGGGCTCTGTCTTACAGCCTCAACTTACCTCTTACTATTTTTTTTATTTTCTCTTTCTCCCACTGATTTTCACTTTTCTCCTGGTGCACCTTTTCCTTTACTTATTAGCTCTGTCCCCTGGGCAACTAATTTTTCCACTCTTTAATCAAATGCTCTGATATGCGCAAATAATGAAAAAATGACTCTAGGGTCATTGTAGAGGACTAGGAATAATGCATATGTGGTAGGTACACATGGCCCTAAGTCTTGCTATGTAAGAAATGGACTTTTTCTACATATTTCTAAATTCTTATTTTTCTATAAATACACTTAATTTCTATTTTGAGCCCCCATTTGTTTTATGGGAACATAATGGTTTATGAACATAATCTCGGTCAAATCAGGGTGTCCTCATCCAAACGCAAGGGAGGCCATAGGGCCCATCCGATTTGGCATCTTCAGGCCTGTCTGCTGCCCTACCTGCCCTGCCTGGGGCAGTGGGGCTGCAGGGCAGGTGGGAAATGCTCAGGGCTCCTCCCAGGGACCCCACCATCATATCAGCTCTCTTGGCTCTCTGGCCCTCCTCCTTCCCAAACTTAGATAGTCTTATCTGGGCTGGAGAAAGTTTCCCAGCTTTTCATCTAATCTTCCAAATCTTTGGTTTATGCCTAGAGCCTGAGGTTTTGGACCCAAAAGCTAAAAATATGACTCCTCTATTATCTATATTGTGCTGGTGTTTCCTTCCCTGAAGCACTAAAGACAGACGGCTTAGCTGCCAAATGGGTGGAAAACAGGAAATAGCAGGGAAAACATATGGACAAATATCTCCCTATAATTTCCCACCATATATGTAAAGCACCATGCCCAAGGCCTGGCACACAGTAGGCAGCCAGCACAGGTGACTGAAATCCTTACCCAGGGGCAGCTAAAAGGAGAGATTAAGAACACAGGCTTGAAAACCAGTCAGCACAAGTTCAAAGTCTGGCTCCATGCTTTCCTGGCTCAGTATTCTTGGACAAGTTACCTAAACTTTCCATATCTTGGTTTCCCCATCTATCAAAATGGAGATTATAATAGTACCTTCCTTATAAGGTCATATGTATATAAAGTGATCAATTAATGAATTATGCTATTATTATTATAATTACTGCTAATGCAAACTTCTGTCCCTCAAAGACATTAGCTTAAAGCCATTGGTGACCGTGACTGTGTTGACACTGCTGGCACATACAGCTATATCACACCACAGAGAAGAAAGGGAACAACATATCACAGCTGGCATTTCACAGGGGAAGAAGGAGCTGCTCCTCCCAGGAGTGCGGCTTGACTGAGTCTCCTGGACATGCAACCGGCTAGGTCAAATCTGTGCCACAATAGTCCTTAGGGCTGGGTTAAGATGGAATCAGCTGAAAACAAACAAGCAAATAAAACAGAAAACAGACTCAAGATGCAAAGAACAAACTGATGGTTGCCAGAGAAGGGATGACAGAGAATAAAATGGTAAAGGGAATGAGAGGTTGAATCTTCCAGTTATAAAATAAATAAGTTATGGGGAAATAATGTACAGCATAGGGAAAAGAGTTAACAACATCATAATAACTTTGTATGGCAAAGTTATGAGATGGTTATGAGACAAATTGTGATAATCACATTGTAAGGTATATAAATGTTGAAATGTTGTAAAACCGATAACTAATATAATAATGTATGGCAAATGTACACTGACTAAAAACATAAAGGAATCAGCTGACCTCAATTCAGGCAGCTGTGAGTTGCTGGCATGGGGACACAGACACTTGAGGAGCAGTAGTCGGAATGGGAAGATAGACTCATGCTTCCAATTCAGGGTACAAGAATGAGAGAGAAGGGTAGTATGAGGAGCAAAGTTCAAGAAGGGCTGGCCAGGTCAGTGTGAGAAACATGCTTGATTGACTATTGTTGGCTGTTGTGGCAAAATCGAACAGGCCTTGGGCCTTTCCTGAGATGAGGGTCATGTGTGGGCTTTTGCTGAGGGAGGTGCCTCTCCTGTGAGCAGGGACAAGAAGGAAAAATGAAGGGCAGACCATAGTCTGCTGATCCCCATGCTATGTACATCTTGTTCTCCGGCCTACCAGACTGAGGAGCACGGGAATGAGAACATGGGGCTTTGGGCCCTATACCTGACCACCCCTTCTGTCCCTGGGTCAGTCTGGTCAATGTTCCCCTCAACCCATACCCAGTCAGGAGGAGCAAGTCTTAGGAACAGTGGAAAGAGCATCATGTCAGGGGATCAGGACACCTGGACTTGAGAACAGCTAGCTGGTGGCCTTTGATTTACCCCCTTACCTCCTTGGACCTAGGGCCCTCCACAAGGAGGTAGGAGCAGATAAAAGGAGAGCTTGTTTTGGGGAAAGCAATGTGTCATAGGCAGGAGTGTGGGATTTGCCACCAGAGGGACATCAGTGTGAATTCTGTCTTTGCCATTCACTAGATGTAAATAGAGGGCAATTAACTTATTTAATCTCTCTAAGATCCACTTGGCTCATGTATAAAAATGGAGATAATAATGGCACACTTGTCATATGATTATTTTGAAAATTAAATTCAAGAGTGTATGGCATAGTACTGCTGACACACTGTAAGTACTTGATTGATTGCTACCGATATCATGACAATGATTATTTAGTGGAAACCTGGGTCTACTAAATTCGTTGAGTGGAAGAATTCAAGACTGTGAGCCCTGCTTTATCTAGAGGATCAATGCTTCTTTAACTATTTTATATATCATTTTTAAAATAAAACAAGGGATCTATAATAAATAATAATAATAACAATAATACTAATGTTATAAATCACTGGACTAGACCAAGGGTTGGCAAATTTTTTCTGTAGAGAACCAGATAGTAAATGTTTTAATCTTTAGGGGCCACACATGGTCTCCACTGCATATTCTTCTGGTTTCATTGGTGGTGGGGTTAGGAGGAGAATGAGGGTCAAGTTTAGCTAGAGAACAACAGTGCTTGTGAGGACAGAGCAACTGTTGTGACACAGAGTTCTCACCTGTGTGTGACTAACTTCTCAGTGGCTGAACATAATCAAAGTTTATTTCTCAATCACAGTGAGTTGGGGGTGTAAGGGGTCTACACCACAAAATCTTTTGGGGACCAAGACTTCTGGTGGCTTCTCCATCTATCTGGAGACCTTCCTAAATAGGGTGAAAAAAAAAAAGAGAGAGAAAGAGAGAGAAAGATGGGCCCACGTTCAAGAGGTCTTTAAAAATGTACAAAACTTTCTTAGCTGGCCTTGGCCTGGAGGCCACGCTTGGCTTACTCCTCATTTGGATCATCTTCATGTTGCTTCTGAAGATGAACCCAGCTTCACTCTGAGAATCCATTCTTTTTCCTTCATCAAGTAGTCTAGCTACCCCCTTAGAAGTCCTCATTCTCTCTTTCATGTGATAATCTTGTTCGTATTTATAACAGTTGTCAGATTAAGTGTCTTCATTAAAATTTTATGTGTAATATTACACAGAGTTCTTTTGTGGACAGTTTTCATAAAAATGGTCTATTAGTTCCCTAGGGCTGCCATAACAAAGCACTACAAACTGGGTGGCTTAAACCCACAGAAATGTATTTGTCTCTCAGCATTCTGAGGGCCAGAGGCCCAAACTCAGAGTGTTGGCAGAGCTAATTCCTCCTGAGTGAGGGCTCTGAGGGAGAATCTGCCCCGTGCCTTTCTCCAAACTCTAGGCAATGCCAGCAACCCTTGTTGTTCCTTGATGTGTAGATGAGCATGCCAGTCTCTCCCTTCACATAGCAGCCTCCCTGTGTCTCTGTGCCTTCGCATCTTCTTATTGGATCAGACTCCACCTTAATGACCTCATCTTAACTTGACTAAATCTTCAGACCCTATTTCCAAATAAGGTCATGTTCACAGGTACTGGAGGGTAGGACTTCAACTTGTTGTTGGGGGGTACCCATCAGTCCATAACATGTGACAAGCAGCACAAGGTTGCATATTCACATGTAAGAGCTGTGAACTATTAGAAGTGATGAGACCTGTTGTAACAGAGAACAGTAAGGCACACGAGGTAGCTAAAGAGCTTAGTTTTTACCCTTCATTGTAAACGGCTGAGAAAACAGTGCTATTATTGCTGCTACCTCAAAGAATGTAGAATTTTACTCTTTAAGTGTTCCTTTATAGACATGGAACAATGAACTAGAAAATGTTGCACATTCTGTACCCTCCTTCTATTTCCAACTTATAAATGCTGTATTCAAAATACTGTAACAGTGTGACTTGGGGTTACTAACAAATCAAAATAAAAGCCAGAGCTTCATAGCATCTATGTCCCCCTGTGAGGGAAATGCAGCCTGGTGCCTTGGATTAGAAGTGAACTTTCTGGTAAATTTTCACCCCTTTCTGCAGAGGTCAGGCTTTGAAAATCAGTACCAGCTGGCTGTAATTCTGTCTTATTTTGAAACAGATGACTTAGACTGCTAAACCATCACTGGGCCTAAGATTTATCTTCTCCTCCTTGGTCTAAGTTACAGAGACCCAATTTGCAAAGAAAAGAAATGCGGAGAAATGTTTTATTGGTGATCTCACTCCCTCCACCAGAAGAATAGCTACCTATACACCGAAACTGGTTGTGAATATTGGCCCATGCCCACCACCTCTAACATCCCAAAGCACTACTTAGAGCTCACTTTCAAAGCTACACAGTGCTTTTGGTCTCCGCTCCTCTTCAGTGGCACTTATTGCAGCCTGCTGTGTTTCTGAGTCATATCCCTGCTCCTAAAGTGCAAGCTCTTTGAAAGCTTGGTCTTATGATTCAAGGTGTAGTAGAAGAAGCCAGTGGGGAGGCAGAAACTTGCTGGGGAGGAAGGAGAAATTTGGGAGTGAAACTTGGGGGAAACAGGAAAGTAGAGCAAAGGGCCCTATGGGAAGGGCATCTGCCCTGCACAGAAATACCTGCCATGGGGACTTTGCTTTAAGTTTTCCCAGAAGCCAGCTAACCCCTTCCCTTTTAGAGTCTATGAGACCTACAACTGAAATAGTTGTACCCACAGATAACTCCTACCAAAGCTATCAGCACAAACAAGTCGTTTAATTTCTCTCTGCCCTAGGCTTCTCATATGTGTTATGAGCTAAGTAATAGTATTGATCTCATAAATTTTTTTCAGGAATCAAATTCTATAATTCATGAAAAGCACTTAACACATAGCCAGTCTAGCACAGTAGTTTCCCAGCTTCCTCAATCTATTCCATGAGAATTTTGATAGAATACAGTTGAGTTGGAGTCTGACAATCTGTATATTTACCAAGGACAGAAGTTCTTATTCTCATAGAATTTTGGGAAACAATGCTGCAGCAATACTAACATCACAACAAAAAGTACCTATTTTTATTACATTACTTTGATCATCATTAACATCATAGGGAGTTCTGTTTTTAACAATGAGTTTATCTTTATTTGTTTATTTCTCCTTTTAGCTTTATCAGTTTTTGATTTACACATTTAGGTGCTCTAATGTTGGGCATATGAATATTTACAATTATTATATCTTCTTGGTGGAGTGACCCCTTTAACATCATATAATGACCTTTAGGGCCTCTCTTACCATTTTTAGTTTAAAGTCTATTTTGTCTGATATAAGTATACCTACCCCTGATTTTTTTTATTTGTTTACCATTTTCTTTAAGTTTTTTTTCTATTCCTGCACTCTCAGTTTATTTGGATCTTTAAGACAAAAGTGAGTCTTTTATAGGCATATTGTTAGATTTTGTTTTCTTTTTAAAATCCATTCAGCCATTCGAAAATTTAACCCATTTATGTTTAAAGTAATTATTTTTTTAAGTTTTATTTATTTATCTTTAGAGGGGAAGGGAAGGAGAGAGGGAGACAAATATCAATGTATGGTTGCCTCTCATGTGTCCCCTGCTGGGAACTGGCCTGCAACCCAGGTACGTGCCCTGACTGGGAATCAAACCACGATCCTTTGGTTCACAGGCCCGTGCTCAATCTACTGAGCTACACCAGCCAGGGCTAAAGTAATTATTAATAAGTAAGGACTTACTATTGCCATTTTGTTAACTATCTTCTGATGAGTTTATCTTTATTAAACAAACATGGAGGCATTAATAAACTTAATTCTTAAGAATTGTTTTGGATTAAAAAGTACAAAAATCATGGATTTTTGTTTTGGCTCTACCTGAGAAAGCAATATGACTTTTAAAATATTTAAACCCAATGCCTTAGTTTCCTAATTTGTAAAATAGGTTGCTGTTTTTGGTAAGGGTTGTAGTGATAGCTACCTAAAATAATAGCTATAAAGTAGCTGACACATAGTAGGTCCTTAATTTATGACAGATTTTCCTTCCTGTACGCAATGGCTTAAATACTTTGTAAACAATTTTTCTAAACTCTTTTCCCCAATCAGATCTCACACAGAGAGACATTACATAAACAGATAAAAACAGAACTGTTTTGGTTCATGGTTGAATGGGAATCTTTCTCCGCACAGAACTCCCCTATGAGCCCTTGAGTTACTTCCAAGAGCTGTGTGTAATGAATGTTAAAAACAAACAAACAAACTGTCCTAGCAGAAATGTTAACTGACCTTTAACATTATGATTTCTTGAATTTATAAAGTGTATCTTTGGGGGAACGTCTTACATAATATAAAGCAACCTGTGCTATGTAAAATGTACTCACATGATAGGGAATTCTGCTTGAAGGAATCAGCCATCTTGGCGAATATGTTCTGTAATTCAGTCTAATTATTTTTACTGTGGTCTGATATAAAGATGGTTTCAATGTTTAAAGAACTGGTAGGCTTATAACCAAATCCAGACCACTCCCACCTTTAAGCTAAAGGCCATTATTTCAATTTTACTCTTTTTCAGGTAAGGAGGGACCTTCACTTAGGACAGACACTTGGAACTCATTCAGTAAAATCAGTGGATATAAATCTAACCCATGATTTATTTCCATGATTCTCTTGGGAACAAGAAGCAAGAAAGAGTCTACAAAGTGCTAATCACTTCATTCTGACAGGGTGGGGGGTGCCCCAAGAAGGAAAGAATAATAGGGACACAGCATTAAAGGTGCATTGAAAAATCTCACTAATATTTTCACATAACCTGTGTACATTTTAACTATTCAAACTACTGTTTATCCATTCTACTTAGACATCTAAGGGCAAAGTTTTTTTTTATAAACTCTCCTTTGTGTTTGATTAGCTTAATGGTTCTCAAATTTCTTACGATTAGTAACATATATTTTTATTATTGTCTGTTTTCTGTGATGTAATTTTCTTGGCTTTTCCCAATACCTACATTTAATGCCAAGGGAGAAGAAACCAAACCACATAATCCATTGTATGTATTCCAGTGTTAGCATAGAAATTTTTTACTAATATATCAGTGAGAAGATTCATGAACCAATTGTATCTTAATTAAATTAGGTAGTCTTAATTTAAAATCCTTTATGTTGAGTATATCTATTTAATCATTTGCCTATTCCATGTTTACTTCTCTACATGCTCATTGTTAATAATAATAGGGTTCTGGTCAAGATGGCAACCAAAATTGCAATTAAATTATAGAACAATCAACCTGGATACCCACCTGAAGACTAGCCAAAGAGAATTCCTATAGCTAAGGGCATAAAGAAGCTACACCAAGACTGGTAAGAGAGGTGACGACACAAAACTGGCTAGTCCCATACCTCCATATGGCAATTGAGAATCTGGAGGGATGTCTCAGCTGCAGAGGTCCCTCCTGAAGTGTGAAAATTTCAGCTCCACACTGTACCCCCCAGTCCCAAAATCTAGCGATGAAAAGAAGAACCTGCTTAACATCTGACTGTAAAAATCAGCAGGAATTTTTATTTGTCTGTGTATAACAGAAGGCTGCTGAAAATACAGGAATCCTCTTTAAGGGCCAGCACACAAACTCCTGCTTGCAGACACTCACCTTGAGCTCTTGTGGAGGGACAGCAGCAGCTCAGAAGGGCACTAGAAACACAAAGGAAGAAACTGAGTTGTGCAGCTTCAGAGCAAGGTCTAGAGGGACAGCTTCCACTGTCCCTGTGGTGAGTCCTCCCCCAATTACCACCAAACCTAAGTCTCCATTGTCCTTGTAAACTCCAGGAGCTTCACCCTGAGGATTCCCTGAGAACCCACCCCACTGCCAATATTCCAGGGCCCAGGCAGGTGGTGGCTGGCCTCAGTGTACCCTGAGACTTTTGCAGATTAAAGCAGATGATTGAATCACCAATTCTGAAGAGAAGGTAGCAAGAAACACTAATTCAGGACAGCACAAATAAAAAATAATTTAAAAAACTAAGGACAGTTTAAGGGACCTCTGGGATAACTTTAAGAGATATAACATTTGCATCATAAGAAGGGGCACAAGAAGTAGAAGATAGAGAGGAAGGGATTGAGAATCTATCTGAAGAAATAATGACTCAAAACTTTCCTAACCTGGTAAAGGAATTAGATATACAAGTCCAGGAAGCATAGAGAATCCCATACCAGATGAACTCAAAGAGGCCCACACAAAGACACATAATAATTAAAATGCCAAAGGTTAAAGACAAAGAGAGAATCTTAAAAGCAGCAAGAGAAAGAGCTATAAGGGAACTTCCACAAGACTATCAGCTAGTTTCTCAATGGAAACTTTTTAAGGCCAGAAGTGATTGGCATGAAATATTCAAAGTGATGCAAAGTAAGGACCTATAACAAAGACTACTCTACACAGCAAGGCTATTATTTTAAATTAGAGGAGAGATAAAGAGCTTTCCAGACAAGAAAAAGGCTAAAAGCTAAGAGTTTATTACCCCCGAACCAGTATTACAAGAAATGTTACAGAGACTTCTTTTAGGGGAAAAAAGACCATAAATATGAATAATAATATGGTATAACTATGCACCTATAAGTAATTTACTTTTAAAAAACTTTCAGCATAGTGAGAACAGAGAGAACATACCTCAACATAATAAAGACCGTATGTAAAATACCACAGCTGCCATTGTACTCAACAGAAAAAAGCTGAAAATATTTTTGTTAAGATCAAGAATAAGACAATGTTGTCCATTTTCACCACTTTTATTCAACATAGGACTGGAAGTTCTAGCCACAGCAATTAGACAAGAAGAAGAAACAAAAGGCATCTAAATTGTAAAGGAAGAAGTAAAACTGTCATTATTTACATATGGCATGACACTGTATATATGGAACCCTAAAGAGTCTAACAAAAACTATTAGAATTGATAAATGAATTTAGTAAGATAGCAGGATACAAAATAAATATCCAGAAATAAGTTGCATTTTTATACACCAATAATGAACTATCAGATAACAAAATTAAGGAAACAATTCCATTTAAAATTGCATTGAAAAAATAGCTAAAAATAAATTTAACCAAAGAAATAAAAGAACTGCACTCAGAAAATTATATGACATTACAGGAGACACAAATAAATGGAAGCATATATCATACTCATGCGTAGGAAGAATTAACATTGTTAAAGTGTTCATACTACCCAAAGCAATCTACAGCTTTAATGGAATCCCTATCAAAATACCAATGGTATATTTTTCACAGAACTAGTATAAATAATCCTAAAAAGCATATGGAACCACAAAAGCAATTTTGAGAAAGAAAAACAAAGTTGGAGGTTTCACACTACCTGATATCAAAATATGCTACAAAGCCATAGAAATCAGAAAAGCATGGTAGTGGAATAAAAACAGACACATAGCAATAGAACAGAATAAAAAGCCCAGAAGTAAACCCATCCCTATATGGTCAATTAATATGCAACAAAGGAGACAAGAATATACAATGTGGTAAAGACAGTCTTTTCAATAAATTGTGTTGAAAAAAATTGAGCAGATATAGGCCAAAAAATAGCTTGACTGCCCCTCTTACGCCATAGACAAGAATAAACTGAAAATAGATTAAAGAATTAAATGTTAAACTCAAAATCCTAAAATCTTAAGAAAACATAGGCAGTAAACTCTGATATTTCTCCAAGTGATTTTTTTTATATATCTCCTTGGGCAAAAGAAATAAAAGAAAAAGTAAACAAATGGGACTACGTCAAACTAAAAAGTTTTTGCACAGCAAAGAAAACAAAATGGAAAGGCAACCTACTGAATGGAAGAAGATACTTGCCAACGGTACATCTGATAAGAGGTTAATATCCAAATTTTTAAAGAACTCCTATAACTCAACACTAAACCCACCCCCAAACAATTCAATTAAAAAATGGGCAGAGAACTTGAATAGGCAGTTCTCCAAAGACAACATACAGATAGCCAACAGACACACAAAAAGATACTAATGTCACTAATCATCAGAGAAATGAAAATTAAAACCACACTAAGATATCACTTCACATCTTTCAGAATGGCTATCATCAATAAATCAACAAGCACATGTGTTGGTGAGGATGTGGAGAAAAGGGAATCCTCATGCACTGTTGGTGGGAATTTAGTTTGGTGTGGCCACTATAGAAAGCACTGTGGAGCTTCCTCAAAAAATTAAAAATAGAGCTACCTTATAATCCAGCAATTTCACTTCTGGGTATATATTCAAATCAATACAAAACACTAATTTGAAAAAAATATATGCACCCCTATGTTCATTGCAGTGCTATTTTAATAGCCAAGATATAGAAGCAACCCAAGTGCCCATCAATAGAGGGGTAGATTTTTAAAAAGCTGTGGAACATTTACACAATGGAATATTACTCAGCCATAAAAGAGAATGAACTCTCACTGCTTGTGACTACACATATGAATGAACCTAGAGGGTAGTGTGCTGAGTGAAATAAGGCAGTCAGCAAAAGACAAATACCATGTGATTTCACTCATAGATGTAGAATCTAAACAACCAAATAGATGAACAAACAAAACAGAAACAAACTCATAGATGCAGAGAACAAACTGAGGGTTTCCAGATGAGAGGGAAGTAGGGAGACTGGTGAAAAAGGTGAAGGGATTAAGAAACTACAAAATAGTCAGAGGGATGTAAAGTCCAGCAAGGGGAATATAGTCAATAATATTGTAATAACTATGGATGGTGCCAGATGGGTACTAGACTTACCAGGGTCATCATTTCATAAATTATATAATTGTTTAACCACTATGATGTATACCTAAAGCAAATATAAAATAATGTTGAATGTCAATGATAATCTAAAAAATTTTATATGAAATAATATCTAATGTTGATGAGGTGCAGTAAAATGATAACTTTCATTTGCTGATTAGAATAGACTTAACAGAAAGAATAACATCCATGTTTTAAAAATCCATCAAAAGAAAACATGTTAAAAATAAAAACTTAAAGCATAAAAACCACATGATCATATCAACAGATGCAGAAAAAACATTTGATAAAATCCAGCAACCATTTATGATAAAAACACTCAGCAAAATGGGAATAGAGGAAACATACCTTAACAAAATAAAGGCCATATATGACAAACCCACAGCCAACATCATACTCAGTGGGCAAAAATCTAAAAACATTCCCTTTAAGATTGGTACTGGGAATCCTAGCCACAGAATCAGACAAGAAAATAAAAGACATTCAAATTGGAAAAGAAGTAAAACTGTTATTATTCACTGATGACATGATATTGTAAATAGAAAACCCTGAGGACTGCACCAAAAAGCTATTAGAGCTAATAAATTAACAAAGTAGCAGGATACAAAATTAGTATTCAGAAATCAATGGCATTTCTATACACTAATAATGAACTATTAGAAGAGAAACTAAAAAAAAAAAAATCCCACTTACTATTGAAACAAAAAACATCAGGTACCTAGGAATAAATTTAATCAAGGACATAAAAGACTTATACTTGGAAAATTATAGGACACTGAAGAAAAAAATTGAGAAAGATACAAATAAGTATAAGCATATGCAATATTCATGTATTGGAAGAATTAATATTAAACTGTCCATACTACCTAAAGCAATATATGAAGTCAATGCAGTTCCTTTCAAAAAGAAGATTCTTCTTCACAAATCTAGAAAAAATATTCCAAAAATATATATGAAAACCACCCCCCCAAAAAACAAAACCTGAATTGCATCGGCAGTCTTGAGAAAGAAGAACAAAGTTGGAAGAATCACAATATCAGATATCAAACTGTATAAAACAAGACCATTGTAATCAAAACAGCCTTGTGCTGGTATAAGAACAGGCACACAGATCAATGGAACAAAACAGAGAGCCTAGAAGTCAGCCCACACCAATATGGCCAATTAGCATTTGATAAAGGAGGCAAGAGTATACAATGGATTACAAACTCTTCAATAAATGGTGTTGGGAAAATTGAACAAATATAAGCAAAAAAATTGAAACTAGGCCACCAACTTACACTAAGCACAAGAATAAATATAAAATGGATAAAAAGACTTAAATGTAAGTCATGAAACCATAGAAATCCTAGCAGAAAACATAGGCAGTAAAATCTCAGACATCTCTCATAGTAATATCTTTGCTGATATGTCTTCTAGGACAAGGGAAATAAAAGAAAAATAAACAAATGGAACTATGTCAAACTAAAAAGCTTCTGCACCGCAAAAGAAACCATCAATGAAATGAAAAGGAAACCCACTGTCTAGGAGGACATATCTGGCAATGATAAAAGGTTAATTTCCAAATTTTATAAAGAACTTATCAACTCATCAACAGGAAGACAAACAGTCCAATTAAAAAATGAGCAAAGGACCTGAATAGACACTTCTCCAAAGAGGACATACAGATAGCCAGTAGACATATAAACAGATTCTCAACATCACTAATCAGAGAAATGTAAATTAATGTCACAATAAGATATCATCTCAAACCTGCCAGAATAGCTACCATCAATAAATCAACAAACAACAAGTGCTGGTGAGGATGTGGAGAAAGGGGAACCCTTGTGCACTGTTGGTGGGACTGCAGACTGGTGCAACCACTGTGGAAAACAGTATAGAGTTTCCTCAAAAAATTAAAAATGGAACTGCCTTACACCAATTAAAAAATATATGTACCCCTATGTTCATAGTAGTATTATTTAGAATAGCAAAGATCTGGAAACAGACCAAGAGCCCATAAGTACATGAGTGGATAAAAAAGCTGTGGCACATTTAGACAATGGAATACTATGTGGCCATATAAAAGAAGGAAATCTTACCTTTTTGCAACAGTATGGATGGGCCTAGAGAGTATTATGCTAAGTGAAACAAGCTGGTCAGAGATAGACAAATACTATATGACTTCACTTATATGTGAAATCTAATGAACAAAATAAATTGAAGAACAAAATAGATGCAGAAACATGGACATGTGGAGCAGACTGACAGCTGTCAGAAGGCAGGGTGGAGAGGGAGTCTGGGTGAAAGAGGATGAAGGGATCAGTTAAAGAACACATATGCCTGAGCCATAGACAGAGACAACAGTGTAGTGATGGCCAGAGGGAAGAGGGGCTGGGGGCTGGGTGGGGGTGGGCAAATGGGGGGAAATTGGGACATCTGTAACACTGTCAACAATAAAAATAAAGAAAAATTGTGTACATTAAAAAGATAATAATAATAATACAGATAATAATAACTACAGATTGCTCTAAGGTCATGACATAGTAGGATGACATTCAGTGCAGGGAGCTTTGAAATAACTAAATCCTACCTTATCCCAGAGAGGCCATATCTGAAGGGGAAAGAATGTAAGGTAACAGTGGCAAAGATAAACAAGTAACTATTTTTATTTGGGTCTCTGGCCTAAACATTAACATGCAGCTCCCAGAAGTTGGGTTGAACCATGCAGAAGACTTTCCCATCCTCTTGTTCCCCAAGCTCAACCCCAGGTGTGGGAATTTACACTCTAGTTAACTGATAGTTACATTCTATAATACCACAGTAAAAGCACCCAGAGTATCTATTAGTTGGGATAGAGTAACTCCATAACAGAGACTTGTAATATCTCAGTGGCTGAACACAAACAGCACAAACTTTATTTCTCATGCTGCAATACAAAACAAGTTAACTGGAGGAGGGGAGCTCCACTCCACACAGTCTCTCAGGGACCTGGAGTTCTTCCATCTGAAGACTCCATCTTCTAGGGCTCTTGAGGCCCCCTCTTGATGGAAATAAAAAAGGGAATATATCAGGGAACAATTTTGAGAACTGTATAGCTCACTTGGATCCACATTTAACAACCTGGCCACAGGGCACCCTTAATTGTATGCCTAGGAAAGGAGGAGACACAGCTATAGCTTGGTGGACACCTAGCCAGTCTCTGTTATAGAGGGAATAAGAACTTGTCCCCAAAACCTGGCAGCTTGGCTGGCCTTACTCCAGGCAATCATAGAAAGCTGGGGTCCACAGGGAAAATAAAAAGCTGTATGCAGAAGAGGACAAAGAAAACTAATATTCCAAAACCATGAACTTCTTTACTTCCGAGTAAAGGTGGCCCATCACTGTGCTGGGATCTGAATTATTAATTCAGTATTTCACCTTAGAAAAAGAGTGACAGAATTGGAAGGTTGTGGTATGGAACAGATCAACTTCTGTCTTCAACTAACATCCAGTGCCTGGTTGCCCTCAAAATCTGTATTCTCATACCAATTGCTCTCTATCTATACTGCTACCTCCCATTGAGTACTCAGACACATTTCCTACAGGCAAGGGAGATTACCCATGACATATTTACTGTTACATTGAAAGTTTAGATTTTTAAGGTATATATATTTTATTTTTCTCCTAGGGACTAATTATTCAAATTCAGATAATTTCTTATTATATGGTAGATAATAATGATAGTTAATGATACTTAACATCCATCTCTACTTTATGTCAAGCACTAGCCTAGCACCTTACAAGCATTACCTCTTCAGTTCCTCTAACAGCCTGTAAAGAAGGTCTTATTCAAGTTTATTATAAGAGCTTATTATTAGGTCTTATTATAAGAGCTTAGGTAACTTGTCCAAGATTGCACCACCATCTTTGAGGCCAGAATTCTGATTTAAAAAAAGAACACAGTCTTAACCACTATTTTCAACAGCTTTGGTGCCAAATGCTGAATGTCCCCTAAGAGTATTTAAGTGAGGAACATAGATAAGCATGATTTTGTACTCAATTATTGTTTTTCCTATCAAAAATAGAGCTTTTAAATTTATTTAAAGCATAACACTGTTACCATGGCATTACATTTTAAGAGATTTAGAGCAAGATATAAAAATATAATTTCCTAGATATGAGTAAGCACACTTTGTATTTATCTTAACCCTTTCCTTTGTACTTTAATGGACTCGAAACAAGAACCCCTTATTCACATTCTCATCTCTTGTACTTTTTAATAGTTTTGCTCTTTAGATTTTTTTATTGCATGAAAACTTACATAATTACATTTCAGAAAATCTCAGTAAATGATATGCCATTCTCATTCCCATTTTCTATATTAATATCCTCTTAATATGGAATACTACCTACCTGTAAAATTTTCCTTCCTCAAGAAAAAAATTGAGAGCACATTTGTATGCCTTATATATTCTCATTATTTTTCCTTTCCATTCAGAATAGTTTTCCCAGCTGACCAGTCATTCTTACTTTCATTATGTCTCGGTATCATCTGAGATGAGAGGCTTTCACGTTTCCCATTCGCTGTTTTCTTGGGTGCCGGTCAGGGCAAACAGGTAGTGTTTACCGATGGTAGTGAGGACATCGCTTGCTTTGCTCCAAATCTTCTGGGGGGAAGCAGTTTGTGTTTAGTCATGAATTTAATGTTAGTTGCAAGGGTTTTATTTAGATGCTCCTTATCAGATTGAGGAAGTTCCCTTCTATTCCTAGTTTCTTAGGAGTTTAGATTGTGAAAGGATGTTGAATTTTGTCAAATGGTTTTTCTACATCAATTTATACAATTATGTGGAATTCATTCTACTTTATACTATGATTCTGGTGGATTTTACTAATTGCTTTTTGAATATTAATTTAAGCTTACATCCCCAAGATAATTTGCATGTAGTTGTGGTACATTTGTTTTTTAATACACTGTTGGAAATATTTACTACTTTTTTGGGTATCTATGTTCATGAGATTTTTTCCAATTATTTATTTACATGAGAAATTTTAGCTGCAGTTTTTTTTCTTTTTGTACTATTTCCATCTGATTTTAGAACAGAGTAATGATGGCTTCATTAATTGAATTGGGAAGTATATCCTTATTCTACTTTTGAGAAGAGATATTATAGGATTGGTGTTATTTCTTTTAAAAGTGTTAGATAAAAATTCCCAGTGAAATCATCTGGACATGGAGAATTTTCTTAGAAAGCTTTTAACTACTAATTCAATTATAATTGGTCTATTATATTTTGAGTGAGTTTAGGTAATTTATGGTTTTTTTAACAAATGGTATTAAAACAATTTAGCATATATATGCAAGAAAATAAACCTCTATCTAAACCTCATACCTTATGAAAATTAACATATGCCTCTTAGATCTAAATATAAATGTAAAATTATAAAACCTAGAAAAAATGAAGAAAATCTTCATGACTTTGATAGAAAAAGAGCTGATAGATACCACACTAAAATCATCATCTATAAGACAAACAAAAAAGATATATTGGAATTTATCAAAATTGAAAATTTTGCTCTGAGAAAGACACTATTTAACAGAATGAAAAGATAAGCTACAGACTTGAATTTTACATTATATATCTAGTAAAGAATTTGTATCCTAGCTATATGAAGAATAATCAAAATTTAGACCAGGAAAACATACAAGCCAAATAAAAAAAATGGTCAAAATATTTAAATAGATACTTCACCAAAGTGGACATGTATAAAGAAAAAATAAGCCCATGAAGATATATTCAGCATCATTAGCCATTAGGGAAATGCTAACTTGAAAACAAGGTATTCGGATTTAAATGCTGTACCACATCACAATTCCACTTATAGAGAAAATCATTATTGTCAACAAGAACTGAGATATTAAACATGGGTATTCAGAAGAGTTGTTAATTGAGGGGGAGACAAACTTGAAGTTGGTTACTCCAAGTTGGGACCAGTACTAGCAGCATCTCTAACTCTGGAGCACAGAGCCCAGAAAGTCAGATTGAACCCAGCCAAAATGCATAACAGTTGGGAGTATGCCTCTAAGCATGAGGTCTGAGTACCAGCTAAGGGCTTTCCAACAAAAATAGATTTTATTATAAAATGTTAGTTGAGTGGGAGGCAGAAATCTCCCACACAATTAATTCTCCTACCTGACCATTTTAAAGAAGAGAGAAAAGAACAAAAAGGCTTCACTTCCTTAATTGTAGTGTAAGTTGAAAACTTTCTTACTAAGAAAAATAAAATTCACTCTATTCTTTCCATCTTTTTAAGTTTGAATGAAACTGATTCCATATGTTTACTAAATTCTAAAGGGAACTTTTATGGTTAAGTACTTCCTGCAATTGAACATTTTCTTTGATAACTCATATTTACTGTAACTCATCTGGAGAGTGACCACATAGTTTGACAAGAAACCCCAGCCTGCATGTGGCGGCTGCTGAATTATAATGTTTCTGAATGTGCCTCACACAAAACCTTCCAGTTCTTTTTCAAGGCAATTAAAATATTTCTAATGCACATAAAGAATGATTAACAGCAAATTAAAGCAACAATGACATGTATTCCATTATTTCAATTTTACTTAGGGTTTGAGGCCTTTCTTGGTAAGAAAATGCAGCTAGGTTTTTGGAACCATAGAGCTATACATGTCACTTGTATGACTTTGGGCAAGTTACCTAACTTAAGTGGACTTCAGTTTCACTATCTTGAAGTATTTCACAACACAGAGTGAAATGGGCTTGAATAATGGCTTCCCTCCAAAAAAAAAAAAAAAAAAATCAGGTCCTAATCTTTGGGATCTGTGAATCTTCTTTATTCAGCAAAAAGAAAACAAAAAGATATTTCAAGTGTGATTGAATTAAGGATTTTGAGGTGAGGAGTTTACCCTGGGTTATTGGCTTGGACCCTAAATGCTATCATGTCTCCTTATAAGAGGAAAGCAGAGAGAGAGACTACAACACAGAAGAGAAGACAGCAATACAAACACAGAGGCAGAGATTAGAGTGATGCAGCCACAAGCCAAAGAATCCTGGCAGCTGCCAGACACTGGAAGAGGTGAAAGCAGATTCTCTCTGGAGCCCTCGGAGGGTGAGTGGCCCTGCTGACACCTTCATTTCAATTTAGTGGTACTGATTTCAGACTTCATGCTTCCAGAACTGTAAGAGAATACATTTCTGTTTTAAGCCACCAAGTTTGCATTAATTAGTTATGGAAGCCACAAAAAACTAATATGTACAAATATCATTTACACATACAAGAGTATATAATACACAAAATGTTACCAGCTTAGATCATCCAGAGCTGAGCATGGGGACCCAGTGCCTGGCAAAACCCTCTGCCCTTCCAAGGGTCCTTTCTCCATCCAGTGTCACTGTGCCAACAGTGAAACTGAAGATGAGTGTTCAGCAGCACAAGCTTTTATTCAATGGTCATAGAATTGAGAAGTGGGAGGCAAACTCCCAGATCAAATGCCCATTCTAGAGAAGTCTGGGGAGATGACTATGGAGACAACATGAGGGAGGGACATGTGCATCGGTTTTCAGGAATGGGTTGATCTCTTCCCAGTACCAGGGTGCCACCATTTCCTTCCCTATATGATCCTGGTCAGATCTGTCCTGGTACCAGCAGGTGTGTCAGGCAGCATGATGATGTGTTATAATTGGGGTGAGATGAGGTCCAGGGCCTCCTGGAGGCCAGATCCAGCACCTTCTCGGTTCAGGCTGACTCTGGCTGGTTCTTCTTATTCTAGCTTTCTTCTGTCTCTGGCTTTTGCTATAACTGAAATGGAAACATAAGTACACAAAGTTTCAACAACCAGGGTCCTATGGCCATGGTGACAAAATATCCCCTCTCA
Source organism: Anoura caudifer (assembly GCA_004027475.1). Classification (NCBI taxonomy): domain Eukaryota; kingdom Metazoa; phylum Chordata; class Mammalia; order Chiroptera; family Phyllostomidae; genus Anoura; species Anoura caudifer. Next base: position 194,803 of record PVKU01002497.1, on the reverse strand, counting down.
TTACTTATTGCTCCTTATTCTTGAGGGCATCTAAAGGGCCAAGGTCAGTCTTCTGTAATTGCTTCCTGCTGAAGTGGGACACTGGTGGGGGTTTGAAGAGGAGCAGAAACTTTCTCTAGCTATCTTTAAATAAGTCCAATTGCCACCCAGCTGTCCTAACTGTTTCTAATCCTGGGTAATTACCATCTGGAGTTTAATTGTTGCTAAGATCCATCTTACCAATTTTGTAATGCAATCTAATTAACATGGTCCCAAGATTAAGAGCGGGGTTCCTATTGTGACTACTGAAATAAGTGGGCTTAGAAGTGGGCCTGAGCATCTAAACCAAATTTGGAATATTTTGTTTAGGATAGGGGTTCATGGCCAGGTTTTGGTGTTTTCTAAAATGATTATATTTTTCTTTAGGACTTCTACACTCTCTTCTACTTGAACTGATGTGTTTACATAAAAGCAACACTCTTTCCCTAACATAGCATGGTACCTGTTCCTCCTACTTCCGCAGTTAGCACATCTAGTGCCCAGAGATTCTGGAAGGCTACCTCCACAAGGAGTTGAGACCTGTGTGGTATGCTTCTGGAGCCAGAAGGGTAGCTTCCATGACTCTTGAATCAGAATAGAGTTGTTTCTAATTGACCTTTCCAGGTCACTGATGCCTGTACTTTGTAGGGTTGCTAGTGCTTACAATTCTGAATTCTGACTCTGGTCAAGATGGAGGTGTAGGTGGATACACTGTGCCTCCTCTCATAACCAAAATTAAGGACAACAAAAATTTAGAACCAAAAAAATAAAAACCTCAACCAGAACAGAGAGAAAATTGAATTGTATTGGAAGTCTGACAACGATTCACCCAGACCAGTAAGAGGGGCGGAGTCAGTGGCCGGTGCAGAGGGATCTCAGCAGGAAAAAGCAGTGGCTAGTGGTCCCAGATGGGCAGGCAGTGTTTGGCACACCCAGGTGCACAGGAGGCAGTTACCATGCATGGGGAGGCAATGAGCAGACCAAGAGAGGCGCATAAGGTGGCTGACTGTGGTCACACATTCGCACACAGATAAACCAGGTGAAAACAGGCAGCGAGACAGACTGAGCAACCCAGGGCCCCAGGGCCCCAGTGCCGGGAAACAAAGCCTAAAGGCACTGATTGAAAACACCTGTGGGGGTTGAGTTGCTGGGAGAGAATCCCAGCCTCATAGAAGAGTTTATTGGAGAGACCCACAGGGTCCTAAAATGTACACAAGTCCACCCACATGGAAATCAGCGCCAGAAAGACTGAATTTGGGGAAAGCAGTGGAAGGGACTGGAATCAGAGCGCAGAGCAAGCACCATTGTTCCCTCTTGGACCCAGCCCCCACATATAGCATCACAACCCAGCTACTGGGCTGCCCCGCCCTGGTGAACACCTAAGACTCCACCCCTCACTATGTAACAGCTGCGACCAGACCAAAAAAAAAAAAAAAAAACCCACAAAATCCAAACATGGCTCAAAGAGGAGAACAGACCAAAGCCCCAGAGCCAATTCATCTAAGTGACCAAGAGATAGCCAACCTATCAGAGGCACAGTTCAAAGCATTGGTGATCAGGATGCTCACAGAATTGGTTGATTTTGCTCACAAATTAAATGAACAAATGAAGGCTACAATAAGTGAAATGAAGGAAAACGCACAGGGAACCAATAGTGATTGGAGGAAAACTGGGACTCAAATTAATGGAGTGGACCAGAAGGAAGAAACAAACAAACAGAAAATAATGAAGAAACAAGAATTCAAAAAAAATGAGGAGAGGCTTAGGAACCTCCAGGACATCTTTAAACGTCCCAACATCCGAATTATAGGGGTACCAGAAGGGGAAGAGGAAGAGCAACAAGTGGAAAACTTATTTGAACAAATAATAAAGGAGAACTTCCCCAATCTGGCAAAGGAAATAGACTGCCAGGAAGTCCAGGAAGCTCAGAGAGTCCCAAAGAAATTGGACCCAAGGAGGAACACACCAAGGCACATCATAATTATATTAGCCAAGATTAAAATGAAGAAGAGAATTCTAGAAGCAGCAAGGGATAAGGGCACAGTCACCTACAAAGGAGTTCCCATCAGACTCTCAGCTAATTTCTCAAAAGAGACCTTACAGGCAAGAAGGGGCTAGAAAGAAGTATTCCAAGTCATGAAAGTCAAGGACCTCCATCCAAGATTGCTCTATCCAGCAAAGCTGTCATTTAGAATGGAAGGGCAGATAAAGTGCTTCTCAGATAAGGTCAAGTTAAAGGAGTTCATCATCACCAAGCCCTTATTATATGAAATGTTAAAGGGATTTATCTAAGAAAAAGAAGATCAAAAATATGAACAGTAAAAAGACAGCAAACTCACAGGTATTAACAACCAGACCTAAAACAAAAGCCAACTAAGCAAACCACTACAACAGGAGCAGAAACACAGAAATGGAGATCACATGGAGGGTTAGCAACAGAGGAGTGGGAGGAGGAGAGAGGGGGAAAAGGTACAGAGAATAAGTAGCATAGATGGTAGGTAGAAAATAGACAGGGGGAGGGCAAGAATAGTATGGGAAATGTAGAAGCTAAAGAACTTATGACACATGGACTTGAACTAAAGGGAGGAAGTGGGTGGGAGAGGGTGTGCAGGGTGGAGGGAATGATGGGGGAGAAATGGGACAACTGTAAGAGCATAATCAATAAAATATATTTAAAAATAATTATTAAGAAAAACACAATATTAAAAGAAAAAAAAAGATTCTGAATTCTAAACACTGGGCCCAAGACTCCTTTTTTCTCTCTAGTTTTTTTTTTAATGCCATGGATCAAAAGAAGACAAGACTCTGCTTGGGACCATTCTGCCCAGTTTCAGGAGTTGTAACTACACCTCATGGCTAGGCTGCGTAAGAGCCCAGGGGACCCATTTCATCTGGGTCTGTTCTGTCAAGAGGATCTGAACCACTAAGGAGACAAAGCTTATCTCCCTGGCAGGAGTGCTGCTTCTACCTCATCCATAACTGGCCCCAATGCTTGGTCGGTTAGCCAATGATGGGTAAGACCCCTCAAGGGAGGGGCAACCCAAACCAGGCATGATCACTTGGGAGACCCTCATGGAAGGACTTGGGGGGCTGCAGCAAACAGGGAGTGATGGACCCTTGCCCCCGGGTTATTCTGACATAGCCTGAGTCCCCATTTACTTCTGGCAGATATCTCCCTTATTTCTTGCTTTCTGGTTCTAATCTGCTTAAGCCTGAAACTATGACGGTGCAGCCCTGTGGTGGCCAGAGCGGTTCCCCCAGGGGATTGAGCATAAGAAAGAATTTGTAAAGTCCTATGAAACCTGCTTTGCTAAGAGTGCTCTCATTTAAATGATAAGGGTTCGAGGAGGAAATGAGTATGTCTTCCAAAGTTCTTCAACCCCCTTACCTGACAGACACTGACTCAGATTAAGCCCTCAGATTTCCTTGAAATGTTATCCATTGTTTGATCCTTGCTGCCTGACATTGATTGATGAGTTTTACTTGTGTTCCTGTGTGCTATGGACCCAATAAAAGCCCACTGAGGAAGGGGCTCTTGGTCCTTCTCCTTTGAGAGATAGACCACCTCTCCTCCCCGAGGAAATCATGTCTTGGTAGTTTTATTTTCATCCTTGATGGACTGATGGAGCCCTGCGGGCAGAGCCCCTCCACAAGAATGGGCATTTTTTCCTGAGAACTCTAGATGGGTTAGGTTATATACTTGAGAGACTATCCTAATGATGGTCAGGTTGCTCACCACCATCTGAGTAGGGTGAGGATAAAATAGGGAGTGCACAGCCAGAAGCAAAATGGCCCATCCCATACTCATTGAACTGATACCTTCCCTCTTCAGTTTACTATCTTCACTTTTGTCTCACAGGAAGACTCCTCCCTGATATCTATTAATAACTTAATTTTCTAGGTAAATTTAAACTCCTAATTTGTATAGTAAGCCTCTTCCCAATAGATGGATCAAACATTCCCGGGTACAGAGAAAACAGTGGGACGAGGTCTTTCCATCTGGGTCATATACTAAGCACTCAAGGAAGGGTCTGTATTTTGGTTTTCCTTCTACCTCCACTATTTTGTATTTATCCTTGGTCACACAGCTCTGTAAAGTGTTCAAGATTGTGTAGGTGGCCCCTGTGTTGACTAGAAGGTCAACCTTTTTATCCCCTACTACCAAGCCTCCTCAGGGGTAACTCTCAGGGACTTGAGAGGAGCTCCTTGGCCACTTCAGTCTTTTCCTCCTATTGGTGCAAAGATGGGCATGGATGTAGTGGTCCATTTGGTCTTAGGAAACAGATGGGGCATTCCCCTTTCCAACGAACCTCCTCTTTGCATATGGCACACTGGTTAAGCTCAAGTCTCCAGGGCTGTTGGGGGATTTGAGCAAATCACTGGTGTTGTAGAGAGCTCCATAGGGATGGGCCCCATAATCTCTGGGAGTTTGGTTGACCCTGAACTGCCAAAGCCAAAATGTTAGCTGTTCTCTTGGCCGTCCTGTCCTTCTTGGCTTCCACCTTGAGGCCACTGTTGTTGAACACTCAGAGAGCCAGTTCCACTGATCTGGAGGTCAGGGTGGTAGGTTCTATTCCTAATTTTTGTAGTTTTCTCTTAACATCTGGAGCACATTGTGATATAAAGTGGGACCAAACTACTGCATTTCCTCCTATAGACTCTGATGTCAATTGCTGTTGATGTGTAGGCATTCCTTAAATCTTTCTGAGAAAGCAGAGGGATTCTTCTTAGATTCCTGAGTGATTTCTTGGCTCTTATTCCAATTAACAGGTTTCTTTCTGATGCCCGTATTCCCTTAAGGATCATATTTCTAAGATGGCTAAATCTACCTTCTCCTATATTATCCCTAAAGTCCCAAGTAGGATCCATCTCAGGGATGGCTTATGCTCCTGGTTAGTAGATTTGATGATCAGCATTATATCTATTAGTTTTTCTGCTTCTTTTCTAGCTTTTGTAGGGACTAGGGCCTTCTATTCCATTCCTGTTAGCAGGACATTTAGAAGGGTCTGGACACCTGCCAAGTGGGGTAGTGGGTCTGTAATATTTCCCTAACCAGGTTAAGGGAGCCCTCTGAGCCTTCTCTTAATCTTTTGAATGTGCCTTCCAATTACACAGGTCTGACAAGGCAAAGGGCACATGCACAGTCATTAGGCTCTCTCTTTCCCTACCGGGAACTTCAGTGGAGGGACAGCATTTCTGTTCCCCAGGCTTGTAACTTGTCCCACTATGAGTACTGGCCAGGCCAGGGCCTGGGTGTGGATGAGGTGTAGGACAGGGTGGTGGGGGAAGAAGGATCCTGGTGCGGGATGGGGGTGGGTGAGAGAAGAGGTGAGGGGGTTGAAAGCTTATCAGAAGATGCAGCATGCCACCCAGGAGAAGGTTGCACTAGGTGCCACCTAATGGACTAGGTGGCATTGGGGGCAAACTTGGCCTTGGGGTAGGGAGGAAGTCAAGGAAGCCTTCTGATCTCAAATTTAGAATTGAGAAAAACTGATTTGGATTTCTGGGGTCCTTCTTCAGTAGATGGGAACCTACTTTTTAAAATAATCTCTTATTCTGGCACAAGGTCATAAAAAATTAAACATTAAGGGATTTCATCCCATTTCTTCAGCACTTAACATAATAAATCCTATTGGATAATTGTGTTATAATTTAGAGACCCATTTATCAGCCATGATTCCATTCCCCATCCTCCAGGTCATATTGAGGTGGAGTGGTATTACAAAGGAAAGTAAGGTGCTTTTAGTTAAGGTGTAATACACAAGTGACTTCCAATTTTGCAATAAGCACCTAAGGGTAATTTCTCTGGAATCACATTCTCATTCCCCAGACCCTTGAAGTTTTGTCTCTTACTTGCTTCCACCCTCCCAGGCAGCATTCCTTACAGTAAGTAGATACACATATTCCACAAAAGCAGTCACAGACCAAATTATTTACCTTTTCCCTTGGGTAGTTTACCCAGTCCTCCACCAGATGGGGGGTAAGGAGATACTTTCTGATAGGGCTCAGGTCAATAAGTCCCTATTCTAATATGCAGAGACTCTTTCCTAGTCTAGTGGGGTGGTCTTGTATAGGAGACTGTTCTGCATGGTATGGGCCCAGCTCCCACTTGGAGAGGCCATTGGAAAGTGAGGTCCAGTACACAGGACCCACGTCCATGGATAGGTTTTCCCATGGGGAATCAGGCCTTCATTTTACCTAGGCTGCTTTGAGACTTGCTTTTGCTAAAACTCCCTCACCTGAATTGAGGCAGCAAAGGTTTACTGTATGTCTTTAAAGTAACTTCCTAAAATTTATGCTAAACCTTCCAAGGACAAGTGTAACCAGTTCAATCACTTTTCCCTTTATGTTTGCAAATATCCTTCTTTTTGAAGTAATCAGCAACATCCTCTCCTTTGTTTTCTGTAAAAGGTAACCACCTATAGTGAACTTGTGCATAGTAAATAAGGACCATCCTCAATGTAATGTGCCCAGAAAAGCAATAAAAACCTGCCAAGGCAAGGGTCATCACACTCTCCTCTTGAGAGAATGGCCAAGGCACTCCAAGGTGCTCTCCCCTTGAGAGAGTGGCTGTGCCATCCCTTTTCCTCCACAGGACTCAGTAGTCCCTGTGAATTTGTCTCATCTTATCCACAATGCCATAGACACTGCAGGCCAGTGTCTGCATCAGTCTTGGGGTATACTAAGATTAAGCTTTTCTTGTCTAAGAGATAAGCTTTCAGACCAGGGAAGGAATGGGCATGGGGTTAACAGTCAGGGTAAAAGAAGCCTGAAAGCGTTCATCAGCCATGAGAGAGGTATATTCCAAAAGAGCTAGGACCAGGGGATCTTTGAGACCCTCAGGGCTAACTTCCTTAAGATTTATCCAATCTTGAATAGTCCCTGGTACCAGGGCCCAGGGGGCTCCTACTTGACTCAGAGTCTTCCTTTGGTACCAGAAAGTGACCTGCCTCCCTTCACCTGTATCTATGAATATTTGCTGTACAACCTGCACTCTCTTGGTGCACAGGATGATGCTCCAAGCAACTGAGCCACCCAGCCAGGGCATAAGCCAAACTCTTGAATTCTCTGGAAATGACCAAGGGGTCAGCAGGTAAGAGCAAGGAGAGAAGAAGAAGGTGGCATAGCCAATTAGCATCAAAAGAGATGCTAGCAAGGGAAGTGGAGTTGCCATCCAGGAGGAGCTGTGATGAATGGTGAAGACCCGAGCCTCACTTTAGCTACTAAGCTGGTGAGGTGTGGGAGAATAAGTGGAAAGCCACCTTTGGAAGGAGTATCAAGGAGAACAGTGTTTTGGAGGGATACCCTGTCTTATTTAAGACAAGGATGTGTGGGAACACTAGTGAAGACAGTGGTGATATAGAGGAGCTCGTTAGTCAGGAGAAGTAGTGTTTACTTTTTTACTAGATGACAAAATTAAAAGTAATATTTGATCACAGTGCTTATGGTTTGGGAGAGAGCAGAAAGGTAAGAGAATGGTTAGAGGAGGGAGGGAGGGAACACAGAGAATGGGGAGAGGGACCTATAGGAGGCAAGAGGGGACTAGTGGGCATGGTTGGACCCAAGAGTCCTCTGGATGGTAAAGCAGGAGGGCCTCAGTTTCCATGAGATGGGTGGGCCTGGTGGCAGCTTGGGGAGCTCTTTCTTCTTCTTTATATCCATGGAAATAGACAAAAATACAAGTGAAAATATCTGATATCCAAGAGGAAATAGAACCCAAGACCAGGAGGCCTTGCTGGTCCTTTCCAGTGTCTAGCTGAGGTACTGCATGCATTTACCTAGAACTCTATAAAATAGTCTCCTTAATTCCCCTCGCTGCCCTCAGAGGTATCCTCCAAAGGAGTAAATCAATCATATTACTAAGGCCACCCTATCCCCTTCAGGCAGGATGTGCTAAATCATTCATGGCTGCTGAACCTGTTTCTCTGTTTATTTCTCAGGTTGCAGGTTTTTATTTTCTGCACAGGCTTTGTAAATTTGGACCCTGCACCTGTCATACAATGCAGACAGGGCAGTCAGCTTCTTATTGGAGAATTTTATTTCTTCTATCCGAGACGTCACACAGAAAGCAAGTTTTCTCTCCATGTTGCTAGGCCAGTGAGCACAGGGACATGGCCTCCTAGACACTGCACTTTACTCACGTCTGTTCTAACTCTGTTGCCCCTCAGGGCAAGAACAGGTACCTCCTTTTCCCACCTGAGTGTTAGAATCCCTGGCCCCAAGCCCCTGGTTACTTTTATTACTTTTACCACTTCAATTTTAATTTTTTTCTTTGCTTGTTTACACCTGGAGATACTCTTTCTTATTAGTTCTTCTACATCTTAAAAGTGTTTCTATATTTTATGCAGTATTTCCATTGTTTATATTAGAGGAAGGGCCTTCATACCTGTTTGGGTTACTAGTCAACGAAGTGCTGATGTTCCCAGACATCACGTTTTGATCTTTCCTTCCTTGTGGTACCTAGTGCCACACACGGAAGATGCTCCTTACATCAGAGCATGAGTGGGAGGCGGGGGGAGAGGGATAAGGCATGTGTGCTAACCTCAATGAAGTGAATTTTTTTTTAGCCACACAAATGAAAGGGTGTTACTATTTATTGAATGTGAGATAGAGTCAGATCGGTGAATTTAGTTTTGAGGTACAGACATCTCTTATCTGACCATATTACTTATTAAATGAAGCAGCTTCAAGAATTGCAAAAAGCCAGCCCTGGCCAGATAGCACCGTTGGTTGAAGTGTCATACCATACACGAAAAAGTTGTGGGTTTGGTCCCTGTCAGGGACACATGAAAGGCAACTGACCGATGTTTCTCTCTCACATCGATGTTTCCATGTTTCCTTTTCTTTCTCTCTTCTGCACCTTCCTCTCTCCAGAAAAATCAATAATAAAAAATATTCTAGAGTGAGGATTTTTTTTAAATCTGATTAAAAAACCAATTGCAAAAAGCCTAACAATAAATCATCTAGGTACTGCATTGTTTTAAATTAACATTTGCAACTGAAGTCAACCAAACCTCCTTGGGCTGACCCTAAAATAATTCTTTTCTGAAAAAGTGACAGTATCCTGGCACTTAAAAACAATACAGAAGAGTCTAGCTCTTAGCAGCTGTTTGTTTTGATAGGAGCTGAATCAAGCCTTTTTTAATGAATACAAAGCTCTTCATAGGGCCAGGGGTTTTATTCAGCTGTTTTCTGAATCTCTCAAAGCTCATCTCATGAAATTTTAGTGAGACTCCACACCCCCTCCCCAGCCTGGACACCCCCGTTGGGCCTGCTGTTCATTTTCTCTGACCTCAGACAGGCAGACAGACAGACAGAGGGGCCTTGCTGACCAGCAAGCTTGACTTCCCCTTTCACCCATCTTGCCTGCTAGCTGCAGAGGTGTTTGGACTGGTACCCACAGCATGTACCAGAAACAACACACACCTCTCAGAGGTCAGTCTCCATCTGATAGGACTTGAATTCTGAGACAATAGAAGTGGCAGAGGCACAGCAAGGCCTGAAGATCCTCTCTCTGCCTCCTGAAGTACAGCAAGCATTTAACCACTCCCTCTACTGGGAGAAGGAGTGGTCAGCAGAGGACGACAGGAGAGCAGGTGACTGCTCCAACTCCAGGGTGAGCGGGCCCTTAACCAGTGTGGCAGGTTGGCACCAGGCCAAACCTCATGCCCATCTTCTCCAGTGGACCCTGAAAAACTACTTTCCCAGCCAAAGAGCCTGGCATACCAGTCCAGCAACAGGCAATCAGAGACCTAGACTGTCATTGGCAGAGAACCTGAAAACGTGCAGCCAATACCTTCTGATTTCCACCTGGTTCAGACACACCTATATCCAACCCTCTGTGCTCCTGCACCCATTAGCTTAGCTAAATCAGAGATCACAGAGACAACCAGAGAAGGAGAGTGGGTTCCTCTGTGGCAGGTTTCAGTATGCAAGATGGACAATGATAAATGGACAAGGGGTGACAAAATAGCCCCTGCCACCTTGGTGCCCTGTCCAATGCTCTAGGCACGCAGTCAAAACAATTAAGAGGTGTGGCCTTTTCTCTATAATAATCTCTAGACCTTTCTGAAAATTGAGGTCATGTAATACATAAAAGTCTCATGCTGCCTGGGCATTCCAAAGGGTGAGGGTCATTTCTGACAATATGCAAGCCATTCACCCTGGAACCAGTTAAATGGTTTACATCTACATTTCTGCCAGCCATGGGCTGAGTGAGGCAAGAAGCTATGTCCTTACCTCTGTATTCCGCAGCCTGGAATGAGATCTGTCAAGTACTATGTCCTTGGAATTGAGTCTGGCACTCAAATGGGACTCCCATAGAAGGTGGGACCCCTAACAGCCACTTCAGGTCCCTCTGTTTTGAAGTGGTTTATCCTTGAGCACTAGGATAAGAGTCTCCTCCTCTCTGCCACAGGTCAACCAGGAATGCTGGAAGTGAGCTCATCATGGGAACCAGCCTCCTGACTCTATTGGAAGTATTTATTTATTCATTCAACACATGTGAACAGGACACCTGTTCTAGCCTAGGGCCTCCCATGGCTCTGGAGCAGGTAGTATGGGTGGGGCAAGATGGCTTCCACATACCTGAGCATCTCATCAGCCCACTCACCAGAGCAGCTGGACTTGAATTGATAGGCTTCTTTGCACAGAAGTCACAGGCTCCCCTGGGTTCCCAACACAGCCATCTGGGAGAAGAGCTCTCCCAGGAGAGACAGGAAGGCATGCCACCCCTCTATAAGGTTCCAAGTCAGCCCCAAGCTCCCTCTGACCAGCACCTCCACTTCTGGACACTCCAAAAGCCCCTGTGAACTCATGGAGGACCATCTATTACCCAGTGGTGACACCAGTCCAGATGCAAAACAAAAATTCACTTGCATCAAGCTCATTACAACATTCAGACACATACAAACCCTAAAACAAAAGAGGCCCTGTAGGGTAAGTGGAGGCAGTCTGGCTTCCTCACCCAGGTGTCTGAGTAACTAAGAGGAACAGTGTCCCCATAGCTTTGGAGGGGCCTGATTACCAGTGTTCTCATAGCCTTGAGACTGGGCCCGATGAACTGTTCCCATAAAATAAAGGGAGCTCACATGCACAGAACTATTATGTAAGGTTTTGCCAGTTTTCCAGCTTTGTTCCCCTCTAGCATTTAAACAGGTAGGGGCTTTCCACTAGAGAGGCGTGTAGCTTGTGGCTCGAGTGGTTGCCCACCTGCCAGTAAAGACATGTCAAGCAACCCTACAGCTCTGCACATTTTCTTCCAACTACCGGAGGCAAGAATCGATCTACCCAGCCGTGATCAGTTGCAACACAGACCCCCAAAGGACGTGGGTTCAGAGTGCAATTAGACTAAAAGCAAGAGAGCAGGTTGTAATTCAGGCTCCACTGATGAGATAGAGTAAGTTCCCAAACCTCACTGAGCCTCAGAATCCTCCTGTGTGAAATGGAGATGGTGGGAAAAGAAGATAATTTCTGTCTAGGGTTGCCAGTTAAAATACAGGACTCCCATTTAAACTTGAATTTCAAATAAATTGGAATATTTTTTAAGTGTGTCGCATGCAATATTTTTTTTCCTAGGGTATTTTCACTTGCTACATTTGGCAACCTTAGAGCTGCAGAGGTTGAAGTTATCAACTACAAGGAAGCTAATCTGGGTGATCTTTGTAAATGTCGGTGTAACACTCTGCACAGGACTTGGGGCAGGTCTTTCCTGCTTGCTTGCCACTCCTGAAGGCTGGTCTGTGTCCAACTGGACTGTAACTCCACAGTTTCCAACGCCCAGCCCAGGGTGTGGGCACATGGGAAGCGAACAGCATGTTGGTTTTGGTGTCATGGTTAAATGATATTTAGTTGGCATTATTCAGCCATTAATAGGGAAGGTGGCTAAAAAGATGACTGCAGAGAACCTGTGGCAACTGCAGCCTGAAGGAGCTGCCCCCTGGCTGTTCTTTGCAGGCAGCAGAAGCCATCAGCGGGGTCCACGGGGCTGGAATTAGCAAGGGCAGCAAAACCGAGTCTGAGACTGTCAGAGCAGAGGTGTGGGGGAAGTTCATAAGAATTAGTGATTAAGCAACAATGTGACGATATTGCTGATGTGACACTTTCCCCAGATTATGCGAATAATTTATGTGCATTTGAAAATTTAAAAAATGCAGAAAAATATTAAGAAGATTGAATTTATTCATAACTTAATAACCCAAAGATAACCACAATTAATATTTCATTCTATACTCATAGTATTTCTGATAAAAAGATATACATATATATCTTAGAGAGATATATACATATTTACAAAACAAAATCCATATTATACTTCACTTATGATTTTGTTTTTAGCTTTTCCAAATTATTTTATTTTGAGTTTTACCTCATGTTATTGGATAGTCTAATGACTGCCTATAATCAGCTTTTGTATGGGTCATAATTTCTTATACCAATCCCTAATTCAAAATTTAAATTGTTTTCAGTTTCTTGGCATTGTAAATAAAGCTGATATTCAATTGCACAGAACTACATACAAATCTCTGATTATTTTCTTGGGGCATTAGAGTGAACTTACTAAATCAGAGATTTTGCATATGAAAAGATATTGTTTAAAGTATTAACATTTATCGAGCCCTTGCTGTATGCCCTGCATCATTGTCAGTACTTAGCATGTGCTAAATCGCTTTATCCCTATAGGACTAAAGGTCACGACTACTGCTTTCCTCATGTTAAAGAAGCAGAAACTGCAACACAGAAATTCTGTAACACGACAATGTTTCACACCTAGGGAATTAAAGGAGGCGGGATTTGTCACAACCCAAGCAGTCTCCTCCAGTCCAAGGAAGGGTCTAATGGTCCTTCCCTGCTGTGTCATCAGTTTTTCACTGGTAGCTTTGAATGTTCATCTCAGCTCTGAGGGATACAGAGAAATTTTGTGTCTTCATCTTTGGCATTTTGATAACTAACTTACAGATTGTTTCATTTGTATTTTTAATAACTATGTAGATTAAAATTTTATTAAAAATTTGCTTTTATCTTTTTGGAAAACTAGCAATTTTTATGTGAGGGTAACTGTGTTTTACTCCTTGCTATATGCATATGTGTCTAAGTATGTATGTGTGTGTACATATATTTTCTATGTTGAAGATACTAATATTAATCCTATGCTTATCATAAATATTTTGTTATTCCCCATGTAGTATTGCTATTTACTTTTGTAGTGGCATTGATGTCTTTATTTTTATACACCTGAAAAATTATTCTATTATTCCTTACTTTAAATATTTTTACATAAGAATTGCTTCTATCTTTAATATTGATATGTTCCTTTAACTCTGTTATGATTTTTTATTCAAATATTTGATCCTCTTGGAATATGTTTTATTTATATTATTTTGCTCTTACTGATATAACTGATTTCTAAAACTAATAACCAAGTTTCCCAATAATATTTACTAATTAATGCATTATTTCTCCAATTATGTGAAAGGTTATATCTATTATATACATTTTAGTTGCTTTCTATTCTCTTCCACTGTTCTTTTTATCTCTCTTAAGACATTGCCACATTGTTTTGATTATTGCAATTTTATTAACATTTTAGCAATGTCTTCATTGCTCCTCTTTTTTAAAAAAATATTTTATCCTCATCTCTTTATGGTTTTGGATAATCTTCAGAAATACTTTGTCACATTACAAAATTACATCATTGGGAAATTTATTGAAAATACCTTAAATGCACCTATTATCTGGAGAAGAAACACATTTATAAAATAATGCCTTTCCTTCAGGAATAAGATTTATTTCATTTTTGTTTCTTTAATATATTTCAATAAAGTTTTGTAGTGTGTTTTTACATAGCCTCTTGATAGTTCTTTTTTAGTTTATCCCTAGCTGTTTTGTACATTTTTATTCATTTAAATAAATCTCTCTTTAAAAGAATTATATTTGTTTTTTGAAATGTCCAAAAAGCTTTTGTGGTAGTAGTAGTTGGTGCTTCTTTAGTTTTAGCCAAGTTTCTGTGTAATTTACTAGTTGAAATAGATTTTTGGTAGATTCTCTTGGTTTGCAAAAGTGAAAAATTCCTTACCTGAAATGACACCTTTGTCTTATTGCCCTTAGTTACCTCTCTTTTGTCAGTTGTTTGTTTTATTGCTTTGGATTGAACTTCCCAAACATATTGTATAATTGTGGTGGTGGCAGGTATGTGGTAGATGTGTGGCAGGTGTGCACCCGACTCCAGTGAAAACACCTCTGGTGTTTCATCACTGTATGCAGTCTTCACAGGGTTAAAACATATCCTTTCTCCTCCTCTCAAGAATTATTTTTTCGTTGTGCTAATATTAATATTTGATTTTATCTTTATCTAACACATTTTTATTATAATGCTTATATGATTTTTTCTTCTGGCCTGTTTACACACTATGTTTTAATTGTAGCTTTCTTAATATAAATACATTCTTTCATTCTTTGGAGAAAAAATGCACCTTTCTCTTGATTTTTTTGATGTAATATCAGATTCAAATGCCCAATATTTTCTTTTTGATTATACAATAGGAAAATAGTTTGTATTTTTCTTCTTCTGTGCTATGGTCGTCAAGATTTAGAAGCAAGGTTATAATAGCTTTATAAAAGTAATTAACAACTTTGGATCTTCTTCTAGTCTTTCAAACAGTTTACAGAATAGGTGAATTATCTGTACTTCAAAGTTGGAAAATTGTTTATGAAAATATTTGAGCCAGAACCTTTTTTAGAGGTAAGACTTTAACAACACTTTCAATTTCTTCCCTAGAAATTTTTCTAGTCAGGTTGTTTGCTTCATCCCAAGTCAACTTTGGTCACTTATATTTTCCAAGAAAATTATCATTTCATTGAGGTTTTTTAATTTATTGGCATAGAACAGTACTTAGTATTCTCTTATAGTGCTTTAAGCTCTCTCTTATCTACAGCATCATTCCCTTGTAACTAATTCTGTGGCTTTGTGTTTACTCTTTTATATTTTCAGTTAAACTTCTAGAGTTTGTTTATTTTGCTGGTTCGGTTATGATACTAATGAGGTCCAAATTTCAGACTTCTAAAATTAAATTGAATTTTTCCCCTTTCCTAATGAATTTCCTCTTCTTTATTATTTTCTCCTTTCTGCTTTTTTAAAGTTTATTTTGCTATTTATTTTGCATATCTTAGTCCTATGGCTAATTATTTTGCATTTATCCTTTCTTGATAACAATGAAAATATTAAGACTGTGAAGTTGCTTCTGAGTGTAACTGTGGCAACTTCTTGTAGTTATTCATAGGCAACTTTCTGGTCAATATTTTCAAAGTAGTTCAGAATACTTTCTCACCTCAAAAGTACAAAATCTATTTATATCACATTATGTCTTAATTTTATGAGGTTGGGGTTGTTCTATTTAAACTGGCATTAGTAATTTACAGTTCTTCACTTTGCTTTTTATCATAGTATGTTTAAGTCATGCTATTATAAAATTTTGCTTTGGAGGTTATACATACTAATTTGATTTTGTAAATAAATATGTGATCAGTTTGTGTTAACATACATTTTAAAATACAGTGGATTCCATTTTTAAAGCTCAAGTTTGGTGTGTATGTATTCTGTTATTAGCTTTCTTACTTAAATTCATTGGAATCTTAATTATTTGGGACTTTCTACATCTATTAAAGACCACACATGGTATATTAAAGTAATCATTGTGTTTCTTGTATTTTTATTTGGTGATCCTTATGTACTTCAATGCGCTCTTTAAGTTGTGTGTATAAATTACATTTTCATGGTGGGGGGTGTTTTGAAATATAATATGGTATGCTATAATTGTCTTTTTTGTGTAAAATATTGTGCCTTTTATTTTACTTTATTCTAAATATTTTCACTCATCTTTCTTTAAGTGTCATTGTATGGATAAATCTTTATGAATTTTATTTTTAGCTTTTCTGAGTAATTTCAGTTAATATGTGTTATCTTTAAATAAACAGACTAATAATACCTATTTCTTATAGCTGTTTAAAGAATTAAATGAGATAATATTTTAGTGATTAGTGTAGTTTTCGGCAAATAGAAAATGCTCACTAAGTACCAACTAATACTTAAGTACTTTAACAGCATGCATTGAAGTTTTAAAATGAAATTATAATTTACAAATTATAATTAAAGACTACATAGTTTGTTTTTATTGTCTCATGTTGCATTTTAGGCATTATTCTTGGCATCTCGTTTCATACTTCTGGTTTTTTATGTCCCTTTCTTTGCTCTTTGCTTGTTTGTTCACTTTACTCTCTCCCCAGCAGGTCACAAGGCACTGTGAGAAGTGCTATGGATGCTATAGCAAGCAAAACATAGTTGTTCTGGCCTCAAGGGCTTACCTTCTAGCAGGCAGACACAAATCAAACCATCACCCAAACAATATGTAAAATTAAAGCCATGATAAGTGCTTCAAGGTGTGTTATGAAGGCAAAATCACAACCACCACTTGGATTCACATAAACATTGGCAAAGCACTGGCGTTAAGACGTGTCCTCTGATAGTATATGATTAAGTGTGGATGGTTAATTCCTTCATAATCAACTTTCTTGCACAAAATGTCACAGACAACTCACTGGAATCTCTAATACTGAAAATACAGAGACAGATTGCCATCTCATAGGATTCAACATTTCAGGGGAGGGAATCAATAGAATACTTGTCAGGTAAAAAACATCCAAGATCCCAGGCTACAACTCTACCACAATGGGGAGAAAAATACCCACCCTACCGAATCATTCAATAACAGGTATTGGGTATCTTCTATGTACTAAGTACTGTGCTGAGCCATACAGGTGCAATAAAAATAAGGCATGGTTCCTGCCTCAAGGAGCTGCCAGCTCTCGGAGAAGCACGTGAGGCCACACGTGGACAGCAGAGGACTGGGCGATGATGGCAGGCTGGGGCAATGTTAGCCCTCTCCAAATACTGAAATGCAGGAAAGCTACGATATCTTCTTCCCTATTCCCAACTGTCTAAAGATGGATAAGTTTTTCCATGAGAAAATATATTTTACTCCAATCAATGCTATCAACTGGCCCTTCAACTTCTATATCTCACCTATTATATCAACTATAGATGCCTGTAGGCATGCTTTTTAAAGTGTTTGCTGTAAGAATTTTCGAAGATTCAGAAAGGTACTAAAAATCATATAATAATTATCCATGTATACAAACCCCAATTTTATTAAATGTTAACATTTTTTAAATCTTCTTTAGATCTCCTTAATTAATAGGTAAAATTTTAACAATACACTTGAAGCTACCTTTGCCCCCTACTGATCCATTCCTTTCCTCTACCCTCCAAGCTTGTGCTGGAGTGGAACAGTACGTACAGGACAGCACATCAACTGAAGTTGTTGTCAGCCTTTCCCACCCATGTCCTCATGTATTTATTGAATTCATACATCGGATTGTTTTCTAAAACTTTTACCCTCATTTACTTTCTTGCTCAAAACTCCTCAGTGGCTTCTCATTGCCAGGCCCAATAGTTGTCAAATCACACCCATCTTCTGCATCCCGTTGGGAGTTTCAAAATTATACAAAAAGATACCAGGGTTGTCCTTGGGGACTTTTCCATTTTCCTGGATTTCTTGACCTTGGAACTGTTGACACTTGGAACTGCACAGTTCTTTGATCTGGGGACAGTCTTGTGCATCATAGAACGTTTAGCAGCATCACTGGCCTCTATTCACTAGATGACAGTGGCATGTACCCTCTCCTCCATTCTAACAACCAAAAACATCTCCAGACATTGCTGTGTAAACCATGTCTTTTATTTTCTATGGTTCTGATGCTTTCATATCTGGGTCTTCCTGTCACTGGAGAGCACTGCCCCTCCCAGGTTTAGCCAATTCCGAGAGTTAGTAAGCAACTTGTACACAAGTGTGCTTTTCAGTACAAACCAACCAAATCAGAACACACTCCAATTGCCTTCTTCTTGAGCTCTCACTCTCCAGGCCACGACCCACCTGCCCTCATCACATCACGTCCAGGTACCAGACAACAAGGGCAGTGCCAGGTCCCAAAGCTTGCTGAAATTATCAAACTAGCCAATCCCAAACCTGCTTACCCTGCCTCACCTGTTCTTTCCCATGGAAACCATAGTAAAGGTTCATGCCCGCAGTTCTCCCTTCTCTTTCTGGCTCCTGACCAACCCCTGGGGCTTCCCTGTGTGGCCTGCTCTGTGCTCTCAGGAACTGTGAGTAATCAGCTATCTTTTTTGTATGGTAGTTGTTTCCTGGTCTGTTGGGTTTACCGTGCCTCAAATTTTCTATGAACTACAGTACATTTCAAAGCAAAATTACCCCAGTTTGGGAATGACTAGGTTAACCTGAAACCTGGACATCCATAGCTTAAAAATAATTATCTTGGTGATGTGAGATTGACAGTTTGGGGGAACCCTAATCTTTAGGCTTTATGCACAAGGACTTGAACATGGTGATCAAGGCTTTCTACAATCTGACCCTGTGAGCATAAATTCCTTCTCTTCTGCGTAGCACTCGGCTGCTTTAGTCCTCTTGCTCTTGTCTCCATCCTGATCCCTCTCACTTCCAAACCTTTGCTCCAGAGCAGACTCAGCCTTTTCTAATGACTTCTTAGACTTCTACTCTCAAACATATTATGTTTTTTACAACAATTAATGTTTGCCCTGGGCAGTGAGGCTCATTCAGTTGGAGCATTGTCCCATACACCAAAAGTTTGCAGGTTCAATTCCTGGTCAGGGCACATACCTAGGTTGGGGGTTCAATCTCCTGTTGGGGATCATATGGCAGGCTACCAATTGATATTTCTATCTCACATTGATGTTTCTCTCCCTTTCTCTCTCTCCCTTCCTTTCTCTTTGAAATTGATAAACATTTTTTTAAAATAATCAATGTTAGTTTAGTAAAGGAATAAACTCACTACTTCTTAATCATGACAGATCTGAAACTTCTAAAACACTACTTTTATGCCATTGTACTTTACAAACCTTCATGAAAATGTGAGGCAGTAATTGCAGATTTATATTCTCATAACACATGTCAAGGCATGTCTCACAGTTTAATTTTGTATCCTTTTCTATGGTTGCTCGATTCCTGTTTCTCTCTTGCACTAGAGTGAAGGCTTTATGAGGTCAAAGATCAAGTCTGTTTTTGATCATCATAATATCTGCATTAGTTACCATAGTGTCTGGCAATAAACATTTGATGGATAAATGAATAATCGATTAATTAATTAACCAATTCATCAGTTACTACTTTATTTTGTCTTTTCAACTTGATATCAAGCTTCTATAGATTATTTCTTTGTTTTCTTCCAAACCTACAAATATAGTTATGTTTAAACAGTACACATTAAAACAATAAATGATAACTATTATCTGAATTGCATTAGGGTTATCAGTTGTACTCCACAGAGACAGGGCTGATGAAGCCTGCCAAATACTCATTTGTTTTATTTTTAAAAATGGGCAAACTCCCTTTGAACAAAAGAAGAAAAAAACAATTGCATTTGAAAAGAAATATTATGTTATTTATGGCAATTATGTCATTGCTTATGTGGAAAGAAAAGATTTAATTAAAACTGAGCATTGGTTCCTAAAACCAAAAACTGTCCTTGCATTTGAAAGATGTCATTATTGTCAGGATACATCCAAAAATTAAATAGAATTATCAGAAAGTGCTCTCTGCCATTTTTATTTGTTTCATATACTGAGATGACCTGAAGCCTGAGGGGAGGCGGGGACAGGTTCTCCCACATCCATCTTTTCCCACCTCTGCATCTTTGTTTCTTTCTTACATGGAGAAAAAAACACCCTCTTAAATGCTGGCATTGGTTTTCTTTGAGTGATAATTCTGTGGTGCTTAAAAACGAGCTCACTTAACAGTTCACTGTGAGAATTCCCACCTCCATCCCTCAGCAATGGGATTGGAGGTGACACTTCTAGACCCTGCCCAGCCCAGGGGGCTCCTAAGGGTTGACAGCAGGTGTGGTCAGCAGGTTTATTGCACAAAGCCTCCTCACTGTGTGCTTCACCTGCACTGTTTTGATGCAATTAAGACCTCATTGTTTCTCAAAGTTTTATTTTAATTTGTATCTAAAGGGCTTGAACACCTAAAATAAAATGCTAGATTAGGAAGGCAGCCCACAGGCACTGTACCATAACACATGTCAGACCTTCTCTCAGAACAAATGAGACACTCAGACAGCTCTTGAGTGTCAAAGGGATGTTTTTGACCATGGTTTATATAATAACTGCTAGCACTGTGATCCCCCAAAAACTCTCTGTTCTTTCTTAGATGTACAAACCTTCAAACTTCTTTGACAAAATAAATCTGCACTTCAAAATTTATATTCCCAGATTGGGAAACAAGAGCACACTGGCTGTCTCTGAAAACAGAGGAGGCTTCTTTGAAAGGGTTCCAGAGGTGACGGTTCTTCCCAGAGCCCAGATAAAAGCTGACAACTCCTTTGCTGGCACCAGGCACAGCCCCAGGTCACTCTGGGCAGCAAGATCATTTCCTGCCAGCTCACCCGACCTCGTTCTCTCTTGCTCTCCTACCTCTCCTTCCAGGCCCCAGATGTGCCTACCTTGACACCCGCTCTCTCTTCCCCTTCTCACACTGTGATGCGACCCTTTCCTCACCTTCTCTCTCTATCTCTCCCTCTCTCGCCCCTTTGTCTCCCCTTTTCTGAGCCCTGTAATGAGTCCATTTTTATTCTTTTCCTCCTTTTTAACTTAGCACTGTGTGCATCTCTGTTCAAGATTTAAAACTGCCAAAGATCTCTACAAAATTAGATGCACTAAAAATAGATACACAAAGGCACCTCCGAGCCAAAGTTAGAGGGATCCAATTCTTTCCGTGTCACGCTACTCCGGCCTTCTTCATTGTTAATAACGGCTGCTGAAAGACCTGAGGATGGATGTACCCTATTTGGGGACCTCTTCTCATAGTGAAACTTGCTAGCCTCTGGGAACCAAGATATACCCAGGCTGTCGGCCCACAGGTCTCCGATGAACCCCTCACACAATCGCGGCAGCGGGAACTGGTTTCTCCAGAGAATGCGTGAGACAAACGGAAGTCCGACAGAGATTCTGGACTAGTGTAGCTGAGACAGCAGCCCAAGCACCAGGTTTGGTTTAAGAATCAGTGAGTTAAATGAAGAAGGAGTGAGAGGAAGGACCCAGCAGCAGGGGTGCAAGCACAGGCCTGCCCCACCAAGAAGAGAGTCCCATGCCTGGATGCTCACTGCAGATCGGAGACCCTCCCTGTTTCCCCAGGGCTCTCTAATGCCCTCCTTGCCCTCCGTCTGGCCGCTCGGGACCCTGTGTTGGTAACACAGTCTGGTCTTTCCTGCTGCACAGCTTTGAGCTGGACCTGCTAGTGGCCATACTCCTGCTTTGTCCTCATCTCCTCGGGATGCAGCCGGGTCATAGAAACCAAGAGACATTTTGAAGAGGACTAATCTCAGCACCTTAACTAGCCTTTGTCAGTGTCTCTCTCTTCTGATCACTGACTGGAGAGAGGGTGCCTCTCTGTCTCGTCAAGGCTGTGGATACCTACAACACAGGGACACGTGCGAACTTCAGGAGCCTCCAGAACAGTCGATCCCGTGGATTCCACAATTCACATTGCCGGTCATACCACAGTTTATAGGGTATCACTCCGCCTCCTCTCCATGCGTCTCTGTTTCCTCTGTGTGTTTTCATATATACATTTATAAGTCAGCAGTGTTTCCCTGTTCCTCCTGGCAGAAAAAAAGCAATAGAAAGCAGAGCTCTTTGAATAGAACCTGAGCATTTTTTCCATAACAAAAAATTATAATGGTATATATGTAAGTAAAGGGGGACAAGTTTATAAATAACATTAGCTTTTGCTCAAAAATTTTAAAAAGAGACAGATTTTGCATGTGATTCAGAATCATTATGGTTTATGGGCTATGCCAGATATTCCTATCCTTAGGGGCGGTTTTGTAGCATTTCAGAGAGAGCTTACACCCAAAGGTCAGTTTATGAAAACCTAATAAATGAACATATATATATATATACATGTTTTAATGACATCAATTTTTTTAAAAAGCAGCTTTGAGGTATAATTAAAATATAATGTCCATATTTCAAGTGTACAGTTGGGTAAGTTTCGACACATACATACAATGTGTAAACATCATCACAATGAAGATAATGAACATGTCTGTCACCCATAAATTTTTATTTTGTTTTGTTTTTCATTTTTTTAGGTACTTTATTTTTTAGGGTGATTTTAGGTTCACAAAAAAATTGAGTACAAGGTACAGAAATTTCCCATATAATCCCCATCCCCACAAAGGCACAGCCTCTCCTGTGATCAATATGCCCCACCACCGTGGTCATTGTCACCACTGAATACTCCACATCAACCTTTTGTTACCCCCAAAGGCCATAGTCTATCTTAGGGTTCCTTCCTGGTGATTTATATTTGATGGGTTTAGACAAATGTAGGATGATATAGTATCATACAGAGTAGTTTCACTGCCTTAAAAATCCTCTGTGAGGACAAATAGGTGAAGCACAGGTTACTTTTTTAAACAATTGTTTTATTTTGATTGGACAAACTGGGACTAATAACTTCAGATAGAATGCAAAAATAGCAAAAAGAAGACCTGAATCCAAATCTGTTTCCTTCTGAAGTTCACTGATGACTCATCAGCCTCTTTCTTTCTTTCTTACTTATTCTCTTAATAAAATTTTACTTTCTCATACAACATAAAGGTGTTTTTTTTTTTTCTAGCAGCACATTGCATAGTGTGGGGGAAATACAACTATTTTATAGGTAACATTTTACATGTGTGTAGACCATAGCAACAGTTAAAAAAAATCAGCAGTATAAATTCAAGCTGATTTCAGGCACCCCAAGCCTTGGCAACCCAGCAGAAAGTTAATGTCGGTGAAGGATGAACCCTATCTTTGGGTGATAAACTGTATCTTATGCTGCTTTCACCCTCCATTCATGACCTCCTTTCAGTTCCTTGAACATGCTATGTATTTTCTTCCTTCAGGTCTACCCATTTTCTTTTCTCTCAGTTTTAGATGTCTTTGCTCCCCATTCTTGGCCTGACTAAACTGCCTTCTGTTGTTCTATCTCATATCATCATGTTCTCTCCCTCTAGATGGGCACTGTCCAAAATAAGTAGCCACTGACCACATGTGGGCATTTAAGTTTAAATGGATTAAGTTTAAACAAAATTTTATTCAGTATCTCAGCACATGACCACATTCAAGTGCTCCAGAACCACATGTAGCTAGTGGCTGCTACATTAAACAGTGCCACTGTAGGTCATTTCCATTCTCACAGGCATTCCTATAGAAGAGCACTACATTGAGATTACTTCTTACAATTTCTAATTTTATGTTAATTTGTACAAAAAAAAATTTTGGTGTCTGCCCCTGTCTGAACTGTATACTTTATGAGTGCAAGAATTACAATGTTGGTCAGGGGTTTGTTGCAAAGTAGGGGCTCAATAAATATTTGTTGAATGAAAGAATGGCATTAATTCAGTTCAAAATTAGTGGATTGAAAGAATACACAATGGAGGGGACAAACGTGCAGATGAAAGGTGATACCCTCATATTTGCAGTTCTACTTGGCAAAAAAAAAAAAAAATAGAGTATAGTGGGGTGAAAGTATATCAAGATTTTCCAGTCTTCATAAAGTAAAAACATTTCTGTCCCACTTCACTTCCTAAAATCAACTGAAAGCATAAAAATTAAAAAAAAAAAAAGAGAGAGGAGAAAGCACCACTTTCAATGAAACTGGGAAGCATCTGCAACCACAAACCACAAATTATGAAATAGAGCCACTAAACAGGAAGGATGGGTTGAATTGGTGGCAGAAGTCTAGAGTGTACATCCTCCCCTGCCTGGGATGAAGAAACCCAAGTGTATTTTCATTACCTTAAAAAGACCAGCCAACAGCCCCCCTTGCTGGAGCATCTGAGTCCTTGGGAATGCTTGGACAGTGGAAACATCCTCAAATTCCATTCCATGTTAGAGAGTATCAGGGAAGCTGGGGCTGGAACATATATTACAGACACATTGCTTTTGTGGAAAACCAGTGGTCTGTGTAGGAAGGCAGAGGTAGCCTTCACCATCCACCGAAATGAAAATCCCCTCCCAGAGTACACACATGCACACACACAGAGGTGAAATATGTAGTTGTTCTTGGCGTAAGGAGGAAAATGAGCTCTTAGCAGAGATCCACTCCAGAGGTAGAGAAAAAGTGCCTCAGGATTGTGTGATGTCCTCCTCGTGCATTTTTTTAATCAAATGTTTGACCCCCTCACTAAAAAATTGTACCCGTTTACAGGTAATAAATGATCAAAAAAGAACCAGACTGAAAAATAGGCATGGATATAACCAGATAGAAAGAAGAAAGAAACCCGCCAAATGAAAGCCACATGGGGACTATACATTTGTATATCAGAAGAATTTCTTTGCAAAGCAGAACAACAGTACAAACAAACATTTATTCACAGTGTCAGAGAATTTTAATGGTGTCTATGATTCTCAGAGCTCAGAAAAGAGATATTGGGGTCAAAGAAGACATGATAAGGCAATAGAAAGAAGTAATGTGAGCTGAAATAGCTCCAGGAAAAATGTGGGAAAGAAAAAAACATTTCAAAACCTAAAGCACATTGGAATTGTCAAAAATCAGAATAAATATTGCTCAGAAAGGGAGACATGAAGGACAGACTTAGAAAAGAAGAAATGAGCAAAATATGTGAAAAGTCATGAAAGAGCTACAGAGAAAATGGGATATAGTGGATAAACATGCATGTCATTGGTGAACCCCCAAAGGAAATGGATCAATTGAAGCAGACATAAAAATATTTAAGTACATAAGAGAAGAACATTTCATAGAATAAAGATAAATACATAACTTATGATTGGAAGGGCACACTGAGCCTCTCAAAATTAGTGCAGAATGATCAACCAAAACACATCCACTAAATTTGTTGGGCTCCAATAATTACAGATAGCAGCCTACAATATGCAGCTCCTTCTCTATCCCTGTCTCCAGCCCTTCCCCAAAATAAATAAACAAATAAAACACAAATTTTAAGCTACCTAGCGTGGTGGAAAATGTCAATCTGGGTTCAAAATTATATAAAGCAACACCTGTCCAACTCAGATATAAGAAACAAAACCAATTGATTTATACCAAGACAGACATGTTCAAACATGCAAGAGCAAGATAAACACAGATTCTATAAACCCTCTAGAAAAAAGTATTTAATAATTGAGTTGAGATTTCTAAGAGATAAATGGAGAAGACATGATAGAAAGATGGAAAGTGTTCAGTAAATCGACTTAAACAAAAACTTTGAAAATTACTCCCACTGAAAAAACTACAGATTTTTATTAATGTTGAAAAGTAGATAGTAAAATGTTCTAGTTGGAAGGTAATGTTTTTCTGAAAAACTCCTGGTAAGGTAAATTATTGAAATTAAAACCTAAATATAGTTACAACCGATGGTATGCCCTCCATTCAGTTACAAATAGAACACATCTACTTGATGTTTGAGTAATTAAGTTTTTAACTTACAAAATAATAAATGACTAAGGAAATCAATAAAGACAGTGCAAATAATGCATGAGATCATCATTACCACGAACCTGCAAATTGAGGACATAGCAAGAGGAGGACTTGTTGTACCTGTGTCAATTATACTAGGGACTGGAATGGCTGCAGAATGCTTCCCAGTGCAGGTGTGGGTGTGAGGAGCTGCCTCCCAGCAGAATTTCTTGTATATTAGCATTCCCATAAGTCACAACAAACCATCCTGTAGGGTAACTCTATAACTAACAAAGTCAGCTAAAGGTGAGAAGGACAGAAGCTTAAGAAAGTGTTATTTCTTTGGTTTCCTCACTTTTCATAAAGGGGTTCAATATCTATTGCCTAAACATGATTAAAAAATAAAAATTATGCATTTCATTAAGTGGCTATAAACATTCATAGGTCAAATGAAAAATACACACAATAAAACAAACACATACTGCAAAAGAAGGGGAAAAGGAAGTATTTTTAATAAAGTGGCATCTTATCAGCAAGGCTCATCCTGAGTGATCTCCCTATATAAATGACACGATTCTTCCCCATTCTTATTCCCATTACTCCCTTTTCACACAACACTATCACCACCTATTACATATTCACATGTTACTATTACTGTTATTATTGTTATTACCATTATTATCTGTCTCTCCTAGCTAGAAGTTAGTTTTGTTCATGGCAAATGTCAGCTCTCAGTTCTTGAGTTTGGCAAAGAAGGATTTAGAGCCAAGAACTCTAGCACAAGAAGAAGTTTATTTAGCATGCAAAGCAAAGTATACTCAAAGAGAAGACTTGAGCGGGCTGCTCAGAGAACTGCCTAGACCTTTTAGAAAAAAAGTCACAGAGGCAGAAGAAGTGAGCCAACTGGACTGTGTGGACTTAGGAAGCAAATTACAGAGGCAAAAGGAGACCCTTGAAGACAAGTTCAGGGGGTTAGCCTAGCATAAGCTGCTACTGTCCACAGCTTCCCTGGTTGCAAGTTTTGTGAGGGCCCTTAGAGTTTAGGAGAAAGAAAGCAAAAGCACATGCCTGAAGAAAGAAGGCATAGGTGTGCTCTAGAGAGAGAGCGCTCACTGGGTTCTTTGTCTTAGTGTGCTTTTTTAAAACTTTTTTTTTATTACTTTTAGAGAGAAAGGAAGGGAGAGAGGAAGAGAAAGAGGATCAGTTGCCTCCCATACACACTCAAACTGGGGATCACATGAGCCCAGACCAGGGATCAAACCCACAACCTAGATATGTGCCCTGACCAGGAATTGAACCCACAACCTTTTAGTTACAGGATGATGCTCCAACCAACTGAGCCACACCTATATATTTCTAAAGGCAGGAATTTTAGGGGCAGTCTCAGGGAAAGGTCTCAATAGAATATTCATCAGCTTTCCTGGTGTGTCCTTTAATATGCTGATTCATCAAAGTGAGCATACAGGGTCAAGGTCATGGTCTCTACTGATTGGTCAGTGCTGGGGTCACTGGTCTTTGCATCTAGTCATGATGCCAGCTTTGGTGTGACTTCATCTGGTTTTGCTGCTTTTGTGGGCTTGGAGCTGAAACACAATTGAAGTCTAAATGTTATCTCTAGTTTGACCAAAACTCTCTGTGGTCAATAGACCTAAGGCTTCTTTCCTAAGATTATCTAATGCTGATCAGAACCTCATTGGCCCAAGGACTTAATGCTTAAGGGAATGGTCGTGTAAGGAAGGAGGCAGGTGAGTCAGGGTGCTGATAAGGCCATTTTGAATCAGCTATCTGTCTTAGTTTCTCCATTCCACTTGCCAAAGAAGTTCCCTGGCTTCTTATTATCCTGCCTCAGTTGTATGGGGGCTGGAATTCTATTTCACTCACTGCTCTACCCCCAGCATTTAAATTTGTACGTGGTATATAGTAAATAAATGCTCAATAAATATTTTTTAAGGAAATGTATAAATGAAAACAGAAAAAATAGTACAAAACAAACTTACAGAAAACTAAAATAATTAAAATAATAGAGAAACTAAAAAATGTACAGAAATTAAGTCAAATGTAGATAACATATCAATAAGTATAAATGAAATAAATTCATTTATTAAAAGAAAAATCCCAGATTGGGTCAAAAATATAAACCAAATACAATATAGTTGTAAGAGGGTGTAGCCAAGGGACCCCCAAAAGAAGGATATGTAATGGGGTCCAGAACTCAGGGCATCCAGGAAATATTAAAAATATGGGATGTCCTCACCCCCACAAGTCTGAATTGGGGGATGGGACACATGGAGCAGGGCTATTGAGAGTTGTTTTTCATGGCAACAGTTTCGCAAATAACCTCAGGCATGGTCATTGATCATATTTATAACCTTTAACTAGTTTCATAGATATGTTAAATAGCTGTGGCCTCACTTTGAGCCAGGGAGATGGGAGAGACTTCCACCCAGGATGTAACTGGGAGGCAACTCCCCCTGGTTACAGAGCCTGAGTAAGAGTTTGGAGATGACTGGCTCCACACCACAGGGCCACAACTGCCCAGACTTACTATGGCAGCCCAGAAAAGCTGGAAAAATATGGGAATGCTGGCAAGTGTAGCCAATTGTGGGAGAAGTTGGAAATGGGGCTGCAAAGGAAGATTGGCGCTGGGATTTAAACTCAGGCAAGGCAGCCATGATAGAAGAATCATGCGGCTTTGGCAGAGAAGAACCATCTGGCTTTAGCAGAGAACCACACAGCTTTGGCAGGGGAGAACCATGCAGCTTTGGATCTCCCCTTGCCACTCAGATTAGGAAGCCAGAAAGCAAGATGTAGCAGCAATGCAGAGCTCCCTCTTAGCAGTTTGGAAGAATGCAGGAGAGATGCTGCAGGAAGGAAAGGGCTCTTGCTGGTGGGCCATGAGAAGGTACCATGTGGTTTTGGAATAAGAACTAGAGATCCTGGAGACACAGCTGATGGTACTGGGAACCGAGGGAGGCCTGCCGGCCAAGCATGGATTACTGAGAAGAACAGGGGGCTACCTGAGCCATGGACTTCTATTTCTTTTCCTGAGATACGGTACCCCAGACCGGGCAAAGAGGGGAAGGAAGGACTATGTGTGTTTGTGGGTGTTTTAAGGGACTTTGGGATTTTAATGAAGACATTAAGTCATTACTCTTAAGTCTTTATAACTTGACTAAATAATTCCCTTCTTTTTCACCAATTTCTAACATGGAGAGCTATAATTCCTTGGCTGCAAGCAAGGCAAACCTAGTACAGGGGAACCCCAAGAAAAGGGGGGTCCATTCGGTAACACTGTGCCACCCCTTGCCTGGTAGCCAATCAGGACACCACATGTGCAGTAGCTTTAAAGTAATACAACTACTTGTACATGCACAATAAAAGCTTGCCAAAGCTAGACAGGAAGGATCTTCCCTATAGGAATAGAGCCCTCCAGCCCATGAGGTCAATCTCTGCTTGGAGTTGGCCTTCTGCCACATTCTCTGCTATAAACTCTGTGTGTTCAGTTCAATTCTTTGCCCCAATCACCAAGAACCTGGTTACCTGTGCCCACCTGTGTCATAGTAGTTAAAGAAAGATAGTCTCTGAAGTAAAAATGCAAATTTTATTGTCAAATCAGAGATTCATCAATTGTCTGGCTTTCATAAATTATCCATTCTCTTCTTGCAGGATTATTTTGATGCTGTAAGCAGGCAATCTGTGTGAATCATGAATCCATGTGGAGGATGCCTAGAATATGGTGCTCAGTCCATGACTGTCAACAGGTAACAGTAGAAGTGAATGTGGCCTTGGCTGTAACAGGTGATAACCCCAAACCCAGTGACTCAGAAGGACTGCAATGAAACATATCAGGGTCATGGAAGAAGCTGGGGCCTGATGTGGCCTGCAGAGTGAGAGAAATATTCCCTAAGGGGGTGATATTTAAACTGAGGCATGAAGGATAAATAGGAAGTAGTCAGGTAAAGAGCAAGGCAGTGAGCAGAGAAGGTACAAACAAGTGTATGTAGTAGAGGAGGGGATGAATAAGTAGCACCGTAGGTGGTGGTGGTGACAGCAGCAGGCACTAGCTGAGTGAGAAACAGAGAAATGCCAAGTAACACAACCTTGGAAAAAAGTATCATTGCCATAACAGACACTGCAAGGGGACTTTTTCTTATTAATTCACTCAATTCACTTAATAAATGCAAATGAGATCTAATGTGCCAGGTACTATGTCCAATGCAAATTAATAGAAAGTTAACTGAAAGTGGAACATTACGATATGTAGAACCCTGGGCCTCACAGAGCTCACAATAAAGGGATAAATTCTGAAAAATTAATTGTTAGTACTCAGGGCTTTGCTATGAAAAATGGAAGAGTGCCCTAATTTAATTTTAGGGTCAAAAAATATTCTTAGCAGGAGCATTTTTCATGAGATAACTTGAAAAAAGTTAATTATCTTCAGGTACATGAGGTGAGATGGTCAAGGTGTGTGTGAAGTCACCGAAGTAAAAATACATGTTGCATTTTAGTGTCTGCAAGGAATCCAGTTTGTCTGAAACAGAAAATAAGAAAAAGAGAGAATGAGAGGGAGAGAGAGAGAGAGAAGCAGCTGGACACAAGGAGGCATGGTAGCCCATAATAAGGATGCTGTTATTTCTTCTGTTGGTAGGAAATCATTGAAAGGGGGTTGACCAATGCATTTCATGTATTGTAAAAAATGATTCTGGTTATTGCATGGAAAATTATTTGTGCAACCAAAACTGAAGTTGAGGAGACCGAGTGTATTTTTCAGTATGGGTTAAGTTGTCTTCTAGTAACAAACAAACAAAAAAACAGAAGTCTCAGTGACTTAAAAAGATGAAGATGTTTCTCTTATTCAGGCTACACATGGATTGCTTGGAGATTCTGCTGCATTTCATCCTTGCTCGGGGATGCGGACTGACAAGATTGCCCCCACAGAGCATTGTTATTTGCCATCACAGGAAGAAGGAAACAGGGCAGAACACTCACCTGCTCTTTATACAACAATGGCCCAGGTGATTTCTGCTGATGTAATTGGCCAAAGGAAATGCCCAACTTCAAGGGGCTGAGAGGTGCCATCCTACTATTTGTCTGGACCAAGTAGAAGCAGATCATTGCAAACATCTTGAGGACTACCACACCAATGAAAAGCCACAACAGTATTGTAAATAACAGAAGATGGATGAGCTGCTAAGAAGGGGGTGTGGGAGTTGAGGGAGATGAAATGTCAGGGATCATCCCCCTGTGGTGATAGGGCCGATGAGCAATGGTGGTGACTATCCCAAGTCAGTGAGCATAGGAGATGGACATTGGAGTGGAAGGAGACATCCAAACAGAGATGTCATTGACATCTAGGTGGTACCCAAAGCCAAAGGAACAGAGATCTGCAGAGTAAGCAACTCATCATACTTTTTTCTCTTCAATATTAGCAATGAAAGCCCAATGCCTTGGGAACCTCCTTGGGCACAGGCAAACTGTGACCATTCGTTCCCCTCTGAGACAGAATGTGTGAGTAAAAGGGACACCTAAGATGGATTCCTTGGGAAGACAACATGGGCTGGGAAAGTGGAGAGAAAAGGGCTGTTGAATGGCACCAAGAAGAATTGCCATGAAGACAGAAGGCAAGCCAGAGGAGAGTGAGTGCAGAAACCAAGAAGAGAAAGTGTTTCCAGAAGGATCGAGTGGTTGGCACAGGCAATTGGTGCCACCTAGTCTGCTAGGACACAGAGGGAACATGCCCATTGATGCATGAGTAGAGAAAATTGAAGCCTGAGTCCCTGGAGTTCATGCCACCAAGCAGGGAGCCAGCAGGGAGGGGTGGGTGTGTCCAGACATGGGAGCTGACACATCAGGCAGGCGCCTGGGCTTGTCACTGGTGCCGTGACCAGATGGAGCAGATGACATTTGCCTCACACAGCAGAAAAGAGATGGGGAAGATCTTATTTCTGGACCCACAGTTCCCTTCACACCACCTCAAGCTATTCAACTGCAGAATTCAAAAAGAATCCACTCAACATACAGGAGGAATCAGAAAGGATCCTCCCCAATTATACAAATGCAATGTGTAGATAGAACTCTCATTCAAAGACAAAAAAGTAGTCCATTGTGGCCTATGAGGATAGTGTGAAACATAAATGAAGATGAACTATAACAGAAGAAACCAAAAAATTGGTAAACATCTGATTTTCTCAAATTCCAGAAAGCATTGATTATGCAAAAAAGATGAAGAATAAAGGAGCTAGAGTATCACTAGCAAGTTTAAATTTTTATTATAAGCTCTGTTAATTGGTATAGGATAGCTACTGAAACATGAAGGGGAAAAAAGCCTCCAAAATTTAAGTGGCTTAACAGAATAGAAGTTTGTTGTTTGACTATGAAACAGTATAAGACCGATACCTGGCCTTTTCCATCTGGTGGTTAGAATTACAGGATTTTTCTGTTGTCCCTGCAAATAGTCTGTAACTGTAATACACAACGATGAAGTCTGTTATTGTTTTTGAAACTTGACAAAGGAATTCTAATGTTCATTTCAAAGAAATACAATCTTGAAAATGTTATTTGAAAACAAAAACATTTATAATGGGGTGCTTGAGCTCCAGAAATTAAATTAAAGCTGCAGTGATATTTTTCACTTTATTTTTTAAAGTTTTTATTTTGAAAAAATTATAAATTCACAGAAAGTTTAAATGATAACACAGGGAAGTCATGTGCACATTCACCCAATTTTCCCTAGAGCTGAAACCAGGAGTGTGGCACTGTACAACATATGTGTGTGTGTTTCTGCATTGTCTTGCCACACGTGTGGGTTTGTTCGACTACCACAGCTGCCTGGACATAATACATTCTCACAGGAATGAAGATCCCCTGCATGCTTTCTCCTTTACCACCACACTCACCTTCCTCCCCTCTCCTCCGTCTCTCATTCCTGGCAACCACTAATCTGTTTAATATCTCTAGAATTTTGTCATTTTAGCAGATGTTATGAAAATTAAATCATAGATTATGTGACCTTTTGAGATCGGCCCTTGAAATCCATTTGAGTTGCTGCATGTTACAATGCTCCATTCCTTTTTTACTGCTGTCTAATCCATGCTATGGATGTATCAGAGTTTGTTTAACTGTTCACCTAGTGAAGGAAGTTTGATTGTTTCCAGGTTTTGGTGATTACAAATAAAGCAGCTATGAACAACTGTGTACAGGTTGTCCTGTGTGTGTGTAAAAATATCGATTTTTATTTCTCTGGGACAAATGCCAAATATGCAATTGTTGGTTGGTTCAGCAGTTGAATGTTTAGATTTTTAAGAAACTGCCTAACTATTTTCAAACTATTTTCCAGAATGGCTGTGCCATTTTACATTCCCACCATTTTTTAAAATTTTATCTGTTATAAAAGATGCATAGTGATATATCATCTTGGTCTTAACTGGCAACACCCCAATGGCTGGTGATGTGGAAAGTACTTTCCTGTGCTTACTTGTCACATGTATGTTCACTTTGCTGAAATGTTTTTCATGCCTTTGTTCACTTTCTAACCGAAGTATTTTTAGTTCTTTTTACCATTGAGTTTTGAGAGTTCATTATATATTCTACATACAAATTCTTTGCTTTATATGTGGTTTGAAAACATTTTTTCCTAATCTGTAGCTTGTCTTCTTATCCTCCTAAATGGGTCTTTGGCAGAACAAAAGTGTTTCATTTTGATGAAATCTAGCTTACCAATATTTCCCTTTATGGGTTGTGAATTTGGTGTCATGTCTAACAGCTCTTCACTAAGCCCTAGGTCCCAAATATTTTCAAACTTTATCCTGTAAAAGATTTTAGTTTTATATTTTACATGTAGATTCATAATCTATTTTGAGTTTTTTTTGTTGTTGTTGTTTTGTTTAATTTATGAAGTTCAGGTGGAGATTCTTTTTTTTTCCTTTGGACTATGCATAACCACTTCTATCTGATGAAAAGACACTACATTTTCCCCACTGAATTGCTCTTGCCCCCTTGTTAAAATCAGTGAATATTTGTGTAGGGCTATTTCTGGATTCTCTGTCCTGTTCCATTGATCTATGTGTCTATCCTGCTGCCAGTAACACACAACCCTGGTTGATTTAGCTACATAAAAAGTCTTGAAAATGGTAAAGTGATTTGTACCTGTTTATTCTTCTTCTTTGGGATTGTTTTAGTGCTCTAGTTTTTTAATCCTTACACTTAAATTTTATAATTTTTTATGTCTACAGAATTTTTGCAGGTATTTTGATAAAATTACATTAAAATTTTTATGTAATTTTGGGGAAATTGATATCTTAACTATTCAAATCTTCTCATCTTTGAACACAGAATATTTAGATCTTTTAAACTTTACTTCACCAGCATTTTGTTGTTTCCAGTATGTAAGTCCTATACATCCTCTGCTAGATTTACCTCTAAGTATTTTTTGAGTTACTGTTATGAGTTGTTTTAAATTTCAGTTTCTATATGTTTGTGTGTATGTATATATATGGGGTGGGCAAAAGTAGATTTACAGTTATAATACAAATAAATAATACAATAGTTAATAAATAATAACACAAGAATAAATTCTGTTTCACATACACACAACTGTAAACCTACGTTTGCTTACCCTGTATGTCTATCTTGTATCATATAACCTTGCTGAACTCAAATTAAGAGTGTTTTTTAAATAAATTCCTACATGACATTTCATACATGACATTTACAAATAGAGAAAGCCTATTTCTTCCTTTTCAATTTGTATGACTTTCATTTTATTTGCTTTACCCATTTAATTGGTGAGAATTTCCTTTGTTTCATTCTCTTCACCAGCAGTGGTGAGAGTACATGTCCATGCTTTATTCCCAGTCTTAGGGGGGAAGTGGTCAGCCTTAAACCATCATATTTGATGTTAGTAGGTTTTTCATTGATGTTCTTTATCAAATTGAGGAAATTCTTCTCTGTTCCTCAGTTTTCTGAGAGTTTTTGTCATAAATTGGTTTGAAGTTGTCAAATGTTTTCACTGGGTCAACTGATATGATCATGTTGCTTCTTTAGCCTTTCAATATGGTGGCTTACGTTGATTGATTTTTGAGGGTTGAATCAGCGTTGCATCTCTAGAACAAACTCCCCTTGGTCACAGTACCTAGTTATTTTTATATATTGCCAAATTCCATTTGCTAATATTTCATTAACAATATTTACATCTATAGCCATGAGTAATGTTGGTCTTATTTGTTTGTTTTACTGTTTTTGGTATCAGGGTAATAATATGCTATAAAATGATTTGAGAAGGATTTCCTTCTCTTCTATTTTTCTGGAAAGAATTGGGTAGAATTTGGTGTTAATTCTTCTTTAAATGTTTGGTAGAATTCTCCAGTAAACACCTATGTCTGGTCCTTCATTTATCAGGGGGTTTTTAAGTACAAACTCAATTTCCCTAATAGTTATAAGGATAATTAAATTATCTATTTATACTGAATGAGTTGTGATGGTTTGTATTTTTCAAGGAATTGGTGCATTTCACTTAAGCTTGCCAGTTTCTGTGTAGAGGTGTTCATAGTATTCTGTTATACTGCTGCAGCACCTGTAGGGATATCTCCTGTTTCAGTCCTGATGTTAGTGATTTGTGTCTTCTCTTTTTTTCTCTTCCAGTCTTCCTAGAGGTTTGCCAACTTTATTATTGTCTTTGTTGCATTTTTCCCTTACCGTTTATCTGCCTTCTACCTCACACAACCACAATGACCACACTGTTGTCCATGCCCATGAGTCCTTTTTCCTTTTTGCTCAATCCATCCACTCCCTAACAATACCCCCAGAGCTGTCAGCCTGCTCTCCGCCTATTTTTCTTTTTAGCTAAGTCTGTTTGTTAGATTCCACATATGAGTGAGATCATACGATATTTGTTTTTCTCTGACTGGCTTATTTCACTTATCATAATGTTCTCCAGGTCTATCCATGCTGGTGCAAAGGGTAAAATTTTCTTCTTTTTTATGGCTGAGTAGTATTCCATTGTATAGATGTTTCATAGTTGTTTTATCTATTCATCTACTGACAGACACTGCTTTCATATCTTGGTGGTTGTAAATAACACTACAATGAACATAGGGGTGCTTATATTCTTTCAAATTAACGTTTTGGGGTTTCTTTGGATATATTCCCAGAAGTGGGGTTGCTAGGTCAAAAGGCAGTTCCATTTTTAATATTTTGAGGTATCTTTATACTACTTTCCACAGTGGCTGTACCAGTCTGCATTCCCACCAATAGTGCAAAAGGATTCCCCTTTCTCCTTTCTCTGCATCCTCTCCAGCACTTGTTTGTTGATTTATTGATGATTGCCATTCTGATGGATGTGAGGTGGTATCTCACCGTGGTTTTAGTTTGCATTTCTCTGATGATTAATGATGTTGAGCATCTTTGCATATGTCTGTTGGCCATCTGTATGTCCTCTTTGGAGAAGTGTCTATTTAGATCCTTTGCCCGTTTTTTGAATTAGATTGTTTGTTTAGTTTTGAGTTTTATAAATGCCTTATAAATTTTGGATATTAACCTTTTATCAGGTGTGTCAGCAAATATGTTCTCCCATTGTGTGGGTTATCATTTTATTCTGCTGATGGTTTCCTTTGCTGTGCAAAAACTTTTTAGTTTGGTGTGGTTTCATTTGTTTATTTTTTATTTTATTTCCCTTGCCTGAGGAGATATATCAGATAAAACATTGCTATGAGCAATGTCTGAGATTTACTGCCTATGTTTTCTTCTAGGATTTTCATGGTTTCGGGTCTAACATTTAAGTTTTTAATCCATTTTGAATTTATTCTTATGCATTGTGTAAGAAGATAGTCTAGTTAAGCAATAATAATAAAAAAAAAACTGCCAACAAACAAAAACCCTGGACTGAATGGCTTCACAGGTGAATTTTACCAAACATTTTGACAAGAACTAATACTTCTTCTCAAACAATTTTAAAAAAAAAATCCAAGAGGAGCAAAGACTCCCAAGCTCATTTTATGAGGCCAACATTATCCTAATTCCAAAACCAGATAAGGGCACTACAAAGAAAGAAAATTATAGGCCAATATCCCTGATGAACATAGATGCTAAAACCCTCAACAAAATATTAGTAAACCAAATATAGCTATACATCAAAAAGATCATACACCATGATCATGTGGGATTTATTCCAGGAATGCAAGGTTGGCACAGCATTCTCAAATCAATAAATGTGATAGACCACATAAACCAAATGAAAGATAAAACCACAAGATCATATCAATAGATACAGTAAAAGCATTTGATAAAATCCAGCACCCATTTATGATAAAAACTATGATATCTTTCTATTGCTGATTTCTAATCCAAGTCCATTATAGTTGGAGAACAGATTCTGAGAAATTTCAATTCTCTTAAATGTATTGAGATTTGCCTTATGGCTCAGGATATAGTCTATCTTGATATATGATCTCTGGGCACGTGGAAAGAATGTAGGTTCCATTGTTGTTAGTCTCAGTTAGATTCTGCTGCTTGATGATGTAGTTCAGTTCTTCCATATCCTTG
Organism: Anoura caudifer; assembly: GCA_004027475.1. Classification (NCBI taxonomy): domain Eukaryota; kingdom Metazoa; phylum Chordata; class Mammalia; order Chiroptera; family Phyllostomidae; genus Anoura; species Anoura caudifer. Next base: position 157,694 of record PVKU01002497.1, on the reverse strand, counting down.
TTCATATTCTGTCTAGTCCTTCTATCAGTTTTGGGGAGAAAGGTATTCAAGTCTGCAGCTGTACTTGTGGGTTTGTTTTGCTCTCCTTTCAGTTCTCAGTGTGTGCTGGGCATATTTTATACTTCTGGTGTTTGGTGTTTACACATTGAGAATTGCTCTAATCTTCTTGGTAGACTGATCCTTTTATCATTACATAATTTTCCTCTCTATCCCTGATAATTTTTTTTTGCTCTAAAGTTTACTTCATTTGATATTAACATAGCTTCTACATTTTGGATTAATATTACATGATGTAACTTTTCCTATCCTTTTACTTCCAACCTGCACCTATCATCAGATTTGAAGTGAGTTTATAACAGACAACATAGAGTTGGGTCATGTTTTTCTTGTGTTTGTTTTTAATCTCCACTGAATTGTGTATTTAAAGCATTTACATTTAGTGTAATTTTAACAATTGATATGCTAAGACTTGAGTCAGCTATTTTATTTTTATTTTGTTTTCTTTCAGTTTATCTCTTTTTAAAAAATTAGTTTTCTTTTTCCTGACTTCCTGTGGGGTGCTTGAATATATTATAGAATTCCATTTTGATTTGTCCATAGTATTTTAAAATATATAACTCTCTGTACAGCTTTGATAGTGGTTTCTTTAGGTATTGCATTATATACACATAAGTTATGGAGCATACATTATGGTTCTTTTGAATGCTAGTGAAGTATAGAAGCTTCACCTCTCCTGACATCCTTTATTCTCCCACATTTATAATGTAATTGTCTTGTCTATTTCCTCTACATACATTGAGAGCCATATTAGATGGTGTTATAGCTTTCTGCTCTGTCAAATATAATTTAGAAAACTTAAGAGAAGAAGCAAAATCTCTTGTGTTTGCCTACATTTTTGCTCTTGTAGCCTTTCTTTCTTTCTGATGTTTTCAGGGCCCTTCTTTTGTTCTTTCCTTTCTGCTTAGATAACCTCTTTGAGCCATTCTTTGAGGGCAAATCTGCTGGTGGCAAACTCTTCTAGTTCTCCTTTATCTCATACTGTCTTGATTGGCTCTTTATTCTGGAATGATATTTCTCTGAATATACGTAGCATTCTGAGGTGACAGGTTTTTTCTCCAACACTTGAAACATACTGTCTCACTTTCTTTGGATCTCTGATGAGAAGTCTACTGTCATCCAAATTGTTCTTCCTCTATAGCAGGGGTGTCAAACTCATTTTCACTGGGGCCACATCAGCCTCACGGTTACCTTCAAAGGGCCGAACGTAATTTTAGGACTGTATAAATTCCTTAACAGTTAAGCAAGAGCTTGGTGCTGCTGCTGGCTAGAAACAAGGTGCTGGGCCAGATAAAGCAAGATGGAGGGCTGGATTCAGCCCACGGGCCTTGTGTTTGCCACCTGTGCCCTATAGCTAATATATTGTTTTTCTCTGGCTGTTTTTAAGAATTGGTCTTTGTGTTTGATTTTTAGCAGTTAAACTATGATGTGTCCCTAGAGTGGATTTCTTGCATCTATACATTATTTCTCCAGTTTAGTAAACTTACCCATTGTTTTTTTTTTTTTTTTTCCAGGTACATTTTCATCCCCATGCTCTTTCTTGTCTCTTTCTGGGACTCACATCTACTGTTGTAGTCCTATATTCCTATATGTCCCTGAGGCTGTTTTGTGTCTGTGTGTTTTTTCTCTGTTGCCAGACTGACAATTTCTATTGTTCTATCTTCAAGTCAGCTGATTTCATCCCTCTCAATTCTTCTGTTGATCCCATCTGTTCAGTTTTCTGTTTAGGTTGTTATATATTTTAGTTATAAAATTTCCATTTGGCTTTTTTTTATGCCTTATATTTCTTCACTGAAGTGTTCTCTTGCTTTGTCAAATGTTTTATGTTCTTGGTATGATAAATGATATCTTACTGAAACCAAAGCATTTTGGATATCATGATATAACACTGTATCTCATTTAGATCCTCTAATACCACTCTGGTGAGGGAAGAGGGTGTCACTTCATTTATGCCACATGGGTGGGCTTGGAAGCTCTAACTTCTCCACTCAGCCTCAGTGTGAGCTGGAGGCCAGGGGAAGAAGGGCTCCTCATTCCTGTAGAGGGGGAGTTGGAGTTGAGGCTCCCATTAGACTTTCCGTACACTATTGTAACAAAAAGAAGTTATAGCACTGCACTGTTGCTTCCCATGTGGCCTCCACTCACATCACAGGGAGGGGTTGGTTGGCCTTGTTAACCACTGAATGATGATGAACATCCTGACTCTCTCCAGGCAGCTTCTCCTTACCTCACCTGGCCAGGACCTTAGGGTATCTTGTTATAACCCGGCAATGATGGAAGTCTGAGCTCTCTCCTTGGTCTTTCCTGGACACTCCCAGGTGTAGCCATGGTTCTTTCTGTGCTGTTTGGCTGGTGAGAGCCACTGTGGTCCGAAACTTTTGTATCTTGCAGGACCGCACCTTTCCCAGTTTGTGGCTGGAGAGAATAGCCATTTGTTGGGGTCTTTTTTTGTCTGCACCAGTTAAGTGTTCTGCATTATGAGTTTCTTCAGTTCCAAGTTTGGGACATATCAAGCAAGAAAGAAAACTCAGAGGATTCACGGCTATGTTGTTCCTAGGATCTTGAGGTCCCTAGTCAGCCCACCTTCTCTTCACCTTTGAAAGTCTTCTCCTGATCCATTCATTTAACAGGAACCTAATCAACAGAACAAACAAACAAGCATAATATAACCAAAGACACTGAAATTGAGAACAAGAGAGGAGAGGGATAGGAATTTCAAGGGAAAGGGGGAAGGGTTTAGACCAACAAGTATAAAAGACACATGGACAAAAGCTGGGGGGGGGTGGAAATGGGAGGGAGCTGGGGAGAGCTGGGGTGGTGGGCTGGGATGGGAGTAGAAGACAGAAAACTGTATAAGAACAACAATTAAAATAAAAAAAATAAAATAAATTTTTAAAAAAGAAAGTCTTCTCCTATTTCTTTTGTATAGACTAGCCAGGATTTTTAGTTATACTTAGCAGGAAGAATAGGAAAATATATGTCTACTCCAGCTTCCTGGAAGTAGATGTCAAAACTATAATAATTTAAAAATATAAGATGTGGAAGTGTTAACTGTTATCACAGGAATGGACAAAACAATCAAACAGATAAAAAAACACTTTAAAAAATCAGTACAAATTTCAACAAATGTTGAAAAATTACCTAACTAACTAGAAAAAGCAGAATAAGATCTCTGGACATATAATATTTCAAAATAAATTCCAGATTATTATATCATTAATCATATAATTAATAATTATATAAAGGATTATATAATTAACTGTATGATTTAAAAAAATTCTCAGCTGAAGATATGTTTATTGATTTGAGAGAAAGAGAGGAAGCAGGGAGAGAGACAGAGAGAGGAGAGAAAAAGAGAGAAAGAAACATGGATGTGAGAGAGAAACATCAATCAGTTGCTTCCTGTACATGCCCTCACCAGGGATCAAACCCACAAACTTTTGGTGTATGTGATGACACTCCAACCAATGGAGCCACCAGCCAGGGCTGTTTAATTAATTTTAAAACAAAACTATAGGAGATAATATAAACTCACTATATAATCAAGATATGAATAAATTTGTAACATTCTATTCATAAATGTATGCCTTTAAACTATAAATAATTCTTATAAATTCTTAAAAGAAATATGAGAAGTATATGTTAAAAATGATTAGGGAAAGGCCCAAAGACATTATTTGCATGAGGAATACAAGTAGCTAACAAATATGCCTGTTGCTTTACAGTTACAAGATGGCTATTGCACTTCCAAGCATTCTACCAACACTCCAGGCTGATGAAAGGAGAAAGAGAGTCCACATTCTGCATTTAGACCCCCTTCTCCTCAGGACTGTTTCCCAGAAACCTCCTTCAATAGATGTGCTTACATCTCACATGGCCAACCCAAGGGAAGCTGAGGAATAAGTATTCAATTTTCCAGACTCCAGCATAGATGATGCAAAGAGGGGCCTGGGAATGTTTGCCAAGTGAGCCCACTGCAGTTTTTACATAGTATTTTTATGTAGAAAATTAAAAGCATATTTTCTAGAGTGTATTTTGATCAGATGTAGTGACTACCAAAATATGCAAGAACTGGTTTCTGCAGGCTCTCTAAAAAGCATTTGCGCCATCTCATCATTAAAAGAAATTAGGAGATGTACTCACAAACTATTCAGGCTCTGATCCCTACATTGCAGGGGTGTAACACTATAAATTCTATGTCTCTATACTGAGGAAAGATTAGAAGGCTGATGTCCAGCACACATATCTCTACCATAAAGTCTTCGGCAGGCACTCTGTTGTATGCGACAGGGAAGAACACTTTCAAGCTGTGTTTGGTTACATGAAACCTGAGTCAGCCATCCAGTGACTGAAAAGGAAAAAATCATCCGAAAGCAGGATTGGTCATACATGTGGAGGCAGCTGTTGGACCAAGAGCAAAGTGTGGGGAGTCAGGAGATCTGAGGGTTCCATCACACTTACTACCAATCAGCTGTATGCCCTTGGACGTTTAGTTAACCCTGAGCAACTTTGGTTTCCTCATTCATATATGGGGAAGGGGAGAGGTCACTTAAGAACTTTGAGCTCAAGATGACTATGTCCTGTTATAATTGACATCTGAAAATTAACAATGTAATGAATCACACTAAACCTCTCACTGTGAGCCAACAGAAAGGAACACAGAGAGATCTGAAGGAACAAAGATAATGGCTCTTTGTCAGCTGCCATCATTCACAGTAGATGGTACAATCTACAGGAAATATAACAGATATAAACCCTTAGAACCCAGTAAATTCTGGCAATATTATTTCTGTAGAACTGGAAAAATGACTTAGCAATGCAATTTATTGGGCTGACAATCCATCTCGAGGCTTGGAGTCATTGCTGATTTCCTTTCACATACTAGAAAGAATACAGCTCAAAAGTGAAATGAATCACTGGTCAGGAAGTTATCATGATACTAAAATCTTTCAGCTCAGGAAGCAGAGGCCACATGAAGAACCCTATATTGGTACCATTGAAATGTATCAGCCTTCAGGTGCAGGTCAAAGTGATGGCTGCCACCACAGGTTGTGATAGAGACAGAAATCTGTAAAATGGGAGACAATAATTGTACCCACTCCTTCAAACTAGGTGAAATTTAAAAATTTGAGTCCAGTGCTTAGTCTTTAGATAGTTATTGTCAGAGGTAAATTTTAATTCTTCAAATAAATCTATGAATTTGCAACCAAGCTTGTGAACTGTTATGTACTTAGTAATTTGTGGTGGATTTCTTAATTAAGGGAATAGAGTTTCTCTATGCAAAAATGTACGTCAGTAGCAAAAGTTGCAAGTTTACCATAAAGCTTGTGGAAGCTTTTAAGGAAATATATTCCAGAGGATTTGTGCAGTTTTGCCAACAGTTGTTGCAGCTCGGGTCCCTCTGCTCCTGGGAAGAAGAAGGCAAAGAACAAGAGAGATACAAGGTCTGGACAGAAATGCACCTGTGCAGGAGTAGAAATGCATCTTTGTCTTTCAGCAAAGACTGACAACTTAACTGTGGTCATGGAAACAGAACTGGGAGTGTTTTCAGCTAGTGCCGGTTCCCATTTCTCTTGTTGGAAAATTCTCGGTCCTTCCAGTCCTCGATATGAGATGTTAAAACAGACTTTTCAATCAGTGGGGAAAGGCCAGTTCAGTTGTTCATTGAATGATGTTGTGACAGCTGGCTAACAATTTAGAAAAACAAAGTTAGGACCCTATCTCAAATCCAAGTAAACCATAAATAGGTTAAATATGGAAAGGCATAAAAAGACATGAAAATATCAGAAGACAATACAGGTGAATAGTGATAGAACAGTGTTATGGGAAAAGGCTTTATGGCTAAAATGCTTGGAGCAAAAATTGTAATGGGAAATGTGGTTGTTGATTGCATTAACATTTTTAAAGTGTCCCTTTATAAAAAAATACCATAGATAAAATAAGGAGAACAATAACTTAAGAAAAATAACTGTGATGTATTGGGTTAAAGGGTTAATTCTTCTCAGTACAGAAAAAGCTTTAGTAAATGACTTAGGAAAGGATGACCTATCCCTTCTTCTCCCCTGCCCTAATGTGGCCATGACCATACACAGGATGCTTTACAACAAAGAGAGATGTGTGGCTAATAGACATGAAGAAAGTTCAGCCTGGGATGAGGGGGAGGGAGCAGGTTGGGGGGCTGGGTGGGGGTGCGGTAGAGGGATTTAGCAAAAACAGAGAAAACTGTGGACATGGACAACACTGTGGTGATTGCTGGGAGGAGAGGGCTGGGGAGAGGTGTTGGCAGGCATGGAGGATAAATGGTGATGAACCAAGACTTGACTTGGGAGGGGGAAATGCAGTACAGCGTACAGATGATGTGTTGTGAAATTGTACACCTGAAACCTATATAATTTTGTTCACCTGTGTCACCCCAATAAACTCAATAAAATGGGAGAAAAAGAAAGTTCAGCCTCACATGTAATCAACTGCTTTTCACTGATCAAGTTGCCAAAGATAAAAAGCACCAATGCTCCATGTAAGAAAGCCCTGGGCGGGCAACACCCATCATCGTGTGTGTGCTCTGGCAGGGTGACCACACAAAACCTTTCTGGAGAACTATGGGCCATTAGACAATATTTTAGTGAATGTCTTTGATGACTTCTGACATTTATCCTTTGAAAACTATCGATGACATGCCTGGGTATTTAGATCAAGGATGTTCATTGCTGCATAGTTTAGCATTTCAATATCCAAAGTTACAGAGACATCTATCATCTGAGCTTGGTTAATAATTAAGATATTGTTTCCACAATGGAATACCATGAAACTGTTTTCTTAAAGTAATGTGCTACTGATGAATGACATTGCAATTAAAAGATTATAAAACAGGAGTAAAGTATAAGTCACATTTATATCAAAATTCTGTATCTTGTTATGTTTAGCACGTGAGCACCCATACATGGGAAAACTAATAAAAGGTTAAAAACAAACACGCCGAGGCTAGTCCTCCTTGGGACTGTCATGACTGTGAAAAACAAGAGATGACTGAAAAGCTACCACAGACTAAGGAGCCCAGGATGATGTGATGCGTAAAGGCAACATGGTATCTGGGACTGGATGCTGGGACAGAAAGAGGATGTGAATGGAGCACTGACAACATCCAAATGAAGTTTGGAATTTAGTAGAGTGTAATCTATCAATGTCAATTTTTTCACTCTGAGAAATGTGCCTCAGTAAAGTAAGCTGTGACAATGGGGTATTGCTGAGGGGCATATGGGAACTTACTGTACCATCTCTATAGCTTTTATGAAAATCCACAATATTCCAGAATAAGAAGTTTATTAAAAATATCAAAACAGCTTCAAAAAGAGTGTATACCTGACCAATTCTATTAGGATGTGAGACCTAAAGACTTTCAGACTCCATGCATATAATTTTCATAATGACTACGCATGCTATATAGTGAAGGATAAACTGGTTTACAAATAAAGTGGTGCACTTCTATAAAGAGGTATATTTGTGAGCATGGTCTAATAAGAAAAAACAAATCAGCATGATTCTATTTAAATGTCTTTTAAGTTAGTGATTTGTTTGCTTATTTTTATATTCTAATTTATAAATCAAACATATATTAACTATAAGATAAAAAAATAATTAAAGTTTAAAACATCCCTGAAGGTGAGTGTGGGAAGGCGCAGTTCTCCAATCTCTGGTCTTATGAGTTGTGTTAGGGATTTCTGGACTGCATGCCTGCCCCTGGAAACTTTGGGGCCACAGAAACTTTGTGCCTTTTTCTGGTGATTAATTTTTTTAAAGATTTTATTTATTTATTTTTAGGGGGGGAGGGGAGAAAGAGAGGGAGAAAACATCAATGTGTGGTTGCCTCTCACGTGTCCCCCACTGGGAACCTGGCCTGCAACCCAGGCAAGTGCCCTGACTGGGAATCGAACTGGTAACCCTCTGCTTCATAGGCCCATGCTCAATCCACTGAGCCACACCAGCCAGGGCTGGTGATTAATTTTAATAAATATTTCTTTAATTATGATTCAACATATCTTGTCATTGCTTAAGTAAGTCCGTTCAAGATAGAAGGGTAAAGATGAGAGTTTTGATGTAAATAAATAAAGAGAATAGTTTAGCAGCATGAGACATAATTTCCTGCCAAACTGGTTATTTGTAATAAGATTTTCAGAGGAAATGACAGTCAGCTGATGAGGGAAAACAATAAAATCACTCAAACACTGCTTTTGGAAAACTGAAGACAAAATATAAATAACCATTTTGCCTAATTCATGTTTATCACACAATTGCAGCTCCACTGTATTGGGGCTGAAGAGACTAATAATTGAATGCAAATGTAACTGATGTTTATTGTAATGCTTTGGATATGTATCCAAGTAATGCAACCTTCTTGTATGTTTGTCTTGCCCAGAAATGAATTTGCTGGATGGCTTCCAAGCTGCAATTATACCTATAAAAATATAAATATCACGTTCTCATGGATGTGCTAGTGGTTTTCGGTTTGTGGTGATCAGGCGATGACCAGAGAAGCCACTGTGATATGGCTACACACCTCACTTATCCCAAGGGTCTCCCACCCTCATGCACTTTATTAAAAAATATATAAGGGGGAACTCCAAAAATGGACTTTATTTATTTAAAAAATTGTGTATTTATTCTTATATGTTTAAATTTCAGTCACCTTCAAAATACTCCCATTTGATGCATTACACCTGTGAGACATTTTTTTCCACTGCTCAAAACAGTTTTTGAACTTGTCAATTTTGACAAGTTCAAAATTTTGACATGGGCAAAACATTTCCCTATGAGGATTATTTTTATCCAGGAAACAAAAAAAGTTGTTTGGGGTGAGATCAGGTGAATAAGGAGGGTGAGGCACAGGGGTCATGCTGTTTTGGGTCAAAAATTGCTGAGTGGTCATGCTGTTTTGGGTTAAAAACTGCTCAGTGCAGGTTTACTTGTGGGCAGGTGTACTTGTAAATCACATCATGAAATGGGCAATCGCACTGAAAGAGTCTTCAAAAAAAATTCACTGAGGCTGAACACAACCTCTCACAACAATGCCAGCTGGTACATTGATTACAGATAGGTTTCTAGAACACTCACTTAGTGGGGGAAGTCTGTACTACAAGGGGCCTATCTTTCAGAAGATAATTCAGGTTTCAATGATTTATGCCAGATGACAGTTACCAACAAGTCAACTGGTAATGATAACATAATATGTGAAGTACTGTAATTGGTGAAATTATAAGGGTTCACAGGAAATCAAAAGAGAGGCACCTCAGAATATGGATAGCTGGGTGCATAAAAGGTAAGGTAAGTGGTACACCTAAAGTGAGGTTTGAAGGATGAGGAGTCATGTCTCCGGTGGACACCAGATCAGGGAGAAGGAACAGTGTTCTGGGCCAAGAAAGCTGTGTGTGCAAAGGCCAGGCAGGCTGGGGAGAGCATGTGGGGGCTGGCATGACAGGGGCAAATCCCTGGGGTATGGAGTGCCCACCAAGGGGTAAGAGCTGGGGCCACAGGGGAGGAGTAGCCCATTATGAGGGGCCCTGAAAGCCAGAGTGAGGAAGTTGAATTTTATCCTGAGGGTGTTAGGGGCTGAATTGTGTCCTCCACCTTCCGAAATGCATAGGTTGAAGCCCTAAACCCACAGTACCCCAGAACATGACTGTATTGGGAGATAGGGAACTTAACAAAGCAATTAGGTCAAAATGAAGTCATTAGGCTGAGCCCTAAGCCAATATGGCTGCAATCCTTATGAGGGGCGATGAGGACACTCAGTGGAAGACCATATGAAGACACAAAGAGAAAACGGCCATGTGCCAGCCAAGGAGAGAGGCCTTAGAAGAACTCAGGCCTGCTGTGTGAGAAAATCAGCTTCTGATTTCAAGTAACCCAGTCCCTGGTACTTGGTTGTGGCAGCCCTAGCAAACTCATACTAAGGGCAAGGAAGTGTTTTGAATGTGCAAAAAGGCAGGAGGAGGATGGTTAGATTTATCTTTCTGAAAAAGCACTCTGGCTGATGGACAGAGGGATGGAAAATGGTTGCGGCTGCTCTGAGGGTTGGTGCAGGCAATGCTCAGCACAGTCAGGAGGGGCAGCTTCCAAACAGATGATGTACCCTCAGGTTGTATACTACAAACTTCACAGTGCACAGTAGACAGGTAAACAAGTTGGAAATAAGTGAATAGATTCAAGAGAGATTTAGAAAATAGACTCAATGGTTTTTGAAGATTGGTTGGAAACCAGTACTGAGAGAAAAGAAGAGGTAAAAGACAAAGGTATTTTTCAGCAAATTGGGGGTGGGGGTGGGAGCACCTACCAAAGACATAAGAAAACCAAAGAGGAAGAGTTAAATTGGGGAGAATGAATGAGTCCATTCTGGCTTGAGTTTGAGGAACCAAAGGGAGGTGTTCAGGTGGAGATTTTTCCAAAGGGAAATGGAGATATGAAGATATGAACTTTTATAATCTATGTTTCACAGTTTTGAAGGCCACTCTTTTAAACCACAAAGGTTGATAAAAGGTTGATAATAGCACAGATGCTGATAAGAAATAACATGTAAAATAAGAAATCAGTGTAAGAGAAATAAAAATAAGCATTGCTTTTAGAATCCAAACTACTCAACTGGAAGCTTGTTATAGGAGTGTAGTGCAAAGTAAGAAAAATGCTGTCAATCACTCCCCTCTCCTTTTCTCCCCCTGACCCCCTATCCTGCTCATGGTTCCAGGCACAGCCAGGGCTCCTGGCCAGCTCCCTGAGGCTCAGGAGTGCCCTGGGAATGGAGACCATGCATGAACAGGGTTCCCTGTTTGTTCAACAAACACTAGGGAACCTATAGCATGTAGGTAGCACATACTCTGCTAGGCTTCTGTTGATCCATGAAAACTGTCACATTTCTCCCCATTCTCAGAACAATCCAGCTGTCTCATCTGTTGTAGGACCCCTGGAATTATACTTCCAGTGACAGCATTTGGAAGAGCAAGGCTAAGCCTTTGCTGAATGCCTAGCTGAAGTTGCTTCAAGAATACATGTAGCTCTGGAAAAGAAAAAAAAAAAAACCATTACCCTTCCACTTTTATTGTCTCATGTAATCAAGGATTGGCCATAAGGTAGCTGAGAGTGGTACTTGGTATTTGGCATTATCTGAGCTGAAGTTCAGACAGTACTAGCTATCACATACTCCCCAAATATCTTTTTAAAACTTCATTAATATGTCTAAATCCTTTGGTCTAGTTATTAAAGAAGTTGGGTTTATGAATTATGCTTTGCAACAGGAAAAACTAAAATAGAAGAGGCAGCACAGAAACCACAGCTGACTGCCCAGTTTCTCTGTCCCTAGGAAGAGCCCCTTAAGGACCACAGGAAAGTAAGTGATGGATAACAGGACAGGAGACTTCATTCTTGCTTGAGTTCGAAGTATTACAATTTGAGGACAGATGTAAATGTAACCCTTTTATCAGTCCCAGACTGTGAGGCCCAGAAACACTTGGGAAATGTGAACTAAGTAAACATATATTCAAATCCTTCTGGGATCTTGGGATAAGACTGCCTTGCTTTTTAAAAAAGAATACTTATAATATGAAATAATCATTTATGTTGATCTTTCACTCTAGGATGGAAGTTTGTTCAGCTTAGCAACTCCATCAAGAGCAAAAAATTCATATGCAGGAGATTATAGGAAAGAGGAAGCTTTAGTCTTTTGGCAGAAGAAATGGGAAATAGCCAGCCAGCCATGAGCAAGAAGTCAAAAATCCTTAATTGAGTAGTAAAATCTAGTCGGTAAGCAATGGGGAAATCCACAATCAGCTGCCCAGCCATGTCTTTGTGATGGGTGGTGACACCAAAGGAGAAACTGGGCTTGAATGGGAGAAAAGGTTTAAAGTGATTTCTCCCAACTCGGGTAGAGTTACACTGTCAAGCAACCCACAGGACCATTTCAAGTCCTTTTATTATTTTGATTTCAGTCCAAATGGGAAATCAGCTGGGGCTGGAAGTCTTTGGTTATAGAGATATGAGAGATGTAACAAAATTTTACCCAGAAGAAAAATCCACAAACTGAAATTAGATCTAGGAAATATATTCCGCATAGATGGATACGCCACCACCCAGTGTTCCCTGCCTTTGTCTTCCTGTCATGCTTCAACATAGACAAGCTGCCTAAAAAACAGCTGGATGTCTTTTTGAGTGAACTGAGATTCTGCATCCAGTTCTTACAAATCGGCTATGAGGAAGGCAAAACTGACTGTCAGAAACCTGCTGATAACAGACAAATTCTTCTGAGCCCTTTTGAGCAGTGTTCTCAAAGGGGATGTACATACAGACAGTCCAGGACGTGTAGGTAAAATGCAGATTCTGATTCGGAATATCTGAGGTGGGGCCTGAGGTTTTCTGTTTCTGAGTGATGCCAATGCCATTGGCCTACGTCACACTTTAGCAAGCTGACATTTCCTATAACACCCCATAAATCTCACTGTCTTTTCCACCCAGAAGTGCAAGAGAAGACTATCAGCCACAGGGCAGTGGTTTTCCTGGGGTTGGGCATGGGTTCAATTTTAGGCTGCCTATACACCATGGATGAGCTTTGCAGATAATTACCAATTTAAAGTAAACAGAGATGAATGTCAATTTTTGTAATCTCAGCTACCATCAGTTTTAAAAAAGCATGTTGTAAAATATAAAATTTTCTCAGGACTCTACAATTAGTATTAGGACAAAGCCTGGTGTCTGAAAAGTATTGTCAATATGTCACACATTTTTAACAACAATAGAAAGAGCAACAACAATAATGATAAAGTTTGTTTCATTCTAAACCTTGAGGAATTGGGCAAAGTACATAAATTTAGAGAGAAAACATCCTTTCTCTGGAATGAAAGTCAGAAGACTAAGCACTTAGATAAGACACATTAATACAGACAAAGGCGGATCAGGAAACCACCATCTTTGCCCCACATGCTGTGCATTGCTGAAACCAAGAGAAAGAAAGGACATGGTGGTGAGCGTGTGAGAGAAGTCCCTGCTATCACTGGCCTGGAAGAATATTCAGATCTTGAATCATAAGGAAAATGTCAGCACTACTAAGGAGGTTTGAGTCAGTGTTATTTGTAAAGTTAAAATATGAGAATCAAAATATGAACCTGGGAGACTCGTTTCTTTTTCTCCATAAAAGCACCAGCCAAGAAGTTAGGTTAAGACTAAACTGGAATGAAAATCAAGTAAAGATTAAAAAAAGATGCTCTTTTTTATCTATATCAAAAAAATTGGGATTTTTCTATACTGTTAGTCTCATCTGAAACACCTTAAATTGTGGTTACATTTGGAGTTCATTTGAATCCAGTCTTTTATTGGCCATTCAAGAATGATTCAATTGGTTACTGTTTCTCATTTCTTTGAACTTCTGATCATGCCACAATACTGTTTTAAAGAATATCCATGGATTTCTCCTGCCTAAGAGATAAAGCCCAAAGTCTTCACATTAAAAGCTTTCATATCACAGAGCTGTTTTCTCTTCAATCTCATATCTTTATGATCCAGAAGCACCAGATTGCCCATTAGTTGCTAAGTACACCCTTTACCTTCTACCTACTGTCCATTTATTTACTCTCAATACTACCTTCTTCATGAGCTTTCCAAAGAGCATAGCCCCAGTCAGTATGAATCACCTCCTTCTTCTCCCAAATCCTCTGCTCCCAGAATCCTTTGCTCGCATTACTGGCCCAGCATGGATCCCACTGCCCCCTCATAAGCTGTATGTGTGACTTGCTGTGTAGACTGTGAGAAGCGTAAGAACAGGAACTGTGCCTATTCTTTTTTATACCTCCGACAGCAAACAGAGCCTAGCACATGGTAGATATTCCAGAACTCTTAGTAGAAAAATTTTGTTTAAATGAATGAATTTTCAATTGCATCTACAAATTAAAGGACTGAGCAGCCCTCTAAATGGTAGATGCTTTTTTTGTCTGTTTTATATGTGTAAGCTTATTTAATGGGTCACAAATAAAGAGTTTTATACATTTTTTAAAACTAAGTCTTTCCAGGTTAGGCTGACTGGTTAAGCATATGTTTTTAATATCATCCCCTTCCAAATATCCATACACCACCATTGTCCCACAGAGAAAAATTAACAACAACAAAAAATCTGCATCAGCTTTACAAAAGGGGAAGGGCCTTATCTGCATGAAAACAACTGTGAAGGATTTTTGCTAAACATAATGCATATATAAGGGGTTAGATGGAAGCCACCCACAATTTAAGAGACATGAAATGCAGCTCCCACACCTGAGCAAAAACTGGAAAAGCACCCTGAAGTGAGCATCACAGGCTCCCTGGCACAAGGCCTTCATGGACTACTTTAAAAAGGGTGCTAAAATATCGCTGGAAGAAATGAGAAAGTCGAGACCAGTTGATAAAGTTGACAGAATCTTTAAATGGTGATTCAAATAAACAAACTGTACATGTAAAACAAGAATCATGAGACAGTCGAAATTTGAACATGGACTGGATACTTAATAATTTCAAGTAATTACTGTTAGAGGGACTTTGGTTATGATTTTTAGAATGAGTTTTCATTTTTCAGAGGCACATACTGAAATACAGTTCTCCTCATCATTCTATCTTTGCAGATTTGACTACTGGCTGCACCCAGGGCTCATGGTCCTCTCACTGGCATCCAGGACAGGAGCAGAGTGGTGAGAGATTGGAGCCACCCAACACCCATGGTGCCACCTGAGGTCCACACAACGATGTTCTGTCTTCTTGTTTGACTTCTTGTAATGTAAATAAGTGTTCTTTCAGTGTTTAGTGCACGTTTTTGCATTCTTGTGCCCTTTGCCGGTGACTTTCTTGTTTAAAAAGGCCCTCAAGCATAGTGCTGAAGGGCTGTCTGGTGTTCCTAAGCGCAGGAAAGCTGGCATGTGCCTTATGGAAAAACACGTGTGTTAGATAGGGTTCATTCAGATATGAGTTACAATGCTTTTGACCATGAGATCAATGTTTATAAATCAACAATTTATGATAAATAAGGTGGCATTAAATAGATACATACATAAAACAAAGTTATGCGTTAATTGGTCGACAAGAATGTTGTGACCAGAGGCTCCGGGGAATTAACCCTGCATTTTCCTAAGAGCAATGACTCAGTGCTCAGGAGACTTTAAGAACATAGCTACCATTAATAATAAGAATCAGTCATAAACGTGGATGAAATAAGACGAGTTTGAAATTTGCTTCAAAATAATTTGAAGGACTGAAAGTGAGAATATAAGTGAAATAGATTGGCCATAAATAAATTGTTGAAGGTGTGTAAAAGGCATATGAGTGTTCATTATACTATTCTCTGAAGTCTGTATATATTTGAAATTTCCCATAACAAAAAGGTTTTATTTTTAAAAGAGGGAGAGAGAATAGCATAGCTGAAACACAAGTTTGGCTTTTCTTCAGACACTAAGAAAATAATTTAGTGCATTATATAAAGAAATATAATTATTTAGAAGTAGAATAAATTCAATTTCACATTAAGTATAAATGATCAAGTGCCATGTAAAGTTAAGTATATACAAATCTGCAAAGATAGTGAACGGGTGTGGGCTTTATAAATTGTAAGGTAATATAGAAACGTACATGTTGCTTTTAGAAAGTAAAAAGAGAGGCAAGAGACATCTAAATAGAAGACTATGTTCTGCCATTTAACTCTAATAAAGCGCAGTTTCTAACCTTCCCTCTTATTTATCCCATTAATAAACCTGCTTCAAGCCCCTGGGGCAGCTGTGCCCCCACCTGCCCCCACTCGGTCTCTGAGAGTTCATACCAGACAAATGCAAGCACTAATGCCCTACGTTATCAGTGCCTATTTCCACTATAATGCCTCCTTACCTTGCTCTTAAGCCCTCTGACACTAATTCAACAGTTACTTTTGCCAAACTAAAACCTCTGCATCACTCTGTTCTCCCTCACTGCCTACAGTGGTGTTTTCCAAATGCGTTAAGAGGGGAAGTTCCAGAGAGATTTGCCAGGATGTCCAAGGGCAAGATGCACTAAAGGACCCAGAGCTGCCACAGCAGCATAGAGCAGCACCACTTCCAGGATTTGGGTTTGTAAAAGATTTTGCAAGGAGGGAAAAAAAAAAAAAACCCTGCTTCTCAGGAAAAAAAAGTTTGAAGAAGGTAAGCTTCTGAGCCTCATTTTATACTGGGTGAATGTGAAGGCTTGATATATACACGTCGCAGCTGTTCCTGATGAGCCCAACTCACTCAGGTGAAAGATGCACATTTCATTAGGTTTTCTTCAGAAATCAGGCCCTTCTGCAGCCAAAATCAACATAGTTTTCTCTGAAATGTTCAGCACTGGCCAGATTTTTTCACAGAGATCTGTTATTTAAGGGTCTTTAGCTTGAGAAAGATTTGGAGAACCCTAAGAGATTTTTGAATCATCATCCTCATTACTCTTTCTTGAGAGCCTTGTGTATGCCAGTCATGCATGAATTACTTTGCATTATTATTTTATTAAACCTTCTCAATAAACTTGCAAACCAAATGGAACAATCCTCATGTTTTAGCCCGCTTTCACAGGCAAGTGGCAGAGGTCCAGCTCTAATTAGCTTAATCCACATTTGCCAGGTATGGAAATTCAGGGCAGGTCGCATCTCCAGAAAGAGAAAAACCCAGGGCTCCAAAGCCCACAAAACATCAATTGACTTCTCTCCTCTTGGTTTCTATCTTCACTTTGGCTTGTACCCTCTGGAGATGGTTGCTTTACATGCTTTCCATGAAAGCAGGGATGTTGCTTTTTTATTGCAACATTCCCAGCAGTTAAAGCAATGTCTTGTACATGGAAGGCACTAAAAATATATCTGTTGAATGAATGGATGGGATACAGTCACTAAGTCCCATGACTCTCTGCTCATGGCAAAGACTCTGTGGGGTTTCCTGGTGTACAGTATATTACTGTAAGCACTGAGCAGGCCCATCTCCACAACCTCCCTCCAGTCAGCTTCAGAATGGCCTCCATTATCACACTGTTACTGTTGGGAACCACCCTGCCTGGTTTCAGAAGCTGTAATCCCCCCATGGCTAAGGCTGAGCGAGAGACCTTGGGACTGTAACCCACTAAGGAGACAAAGCTTATCTCCCCGGCAGGGGCACCACCTCCGCCCTTTTTACTTCAACCTGCCTGGCCCCCAATACACGATCAGTTAGCCAATGATGGGTATGATTCCTCAAGGGAGAGACAATATAAGACAGGCATGATCATGGGTCCCCCAGGGAAGGACTTGGGGGGCTATAGCAAAAGGGGGTGATGGACCCTCGCCCCTTAGCTTTGACATAGCCTGAGTCCTAATTCTGTCTGCAAGAAGTCTCCTAATCTCTTGGCTGCCCTGCCTGACCTAAGCTTGAAACAATGACAGAGGATGGTGCGGCCCTGTGCTGGAAAGGGCGGGTTCCCCAGGTGATCAGGACTAAGAAAGAATACATAAAATCCTGTGAAACCTGCTTTGCTAAGAATGCTCTTGATTAAATGGTAAGGGTCCTAGCAGGAAATGAGTTTGTTTCCCAAAGTTTTGTAGCCCCTTAGCTAAGAGACCCTAACTCAGAATAAGCCCTCATAGTTCTTTGTATGCTAGCTATTGTTTGATCCTTACTGCCTGACAATGATTAATGAGCTTTACCTCTATTCCTGTGTGAAATGAACCCAATAAAAGCCCATTGAGGTAAAGAGTCTTGGTCCTTCTCCTTTGAGAGAGTGTCCACCTTTCCTCCCCAAGCAGATCATGTCTTGGTAGACTCAGTCTCATCCGCAGTAGATGGGGGCTCTGCAGGCAAAGCTCCCCCACATATTACATCTTCTTTCTCTCTTGCAGCTGTCACTCCAAAAGTTATTTGTTTGTTTTTGACATGGTATGTGTGGATCTAGAGGTAAAATAAGAGAACACTATCTTTCCTTTAACTGCATAGGCAGGTGTGCACATAGAACTGTCCTGATTTTGGGTGACACAGAGGCTCTTCCACTTAGTCAGTGGCAGTCCCCTTAGTTACAGTCCACTGAGGAATCTCACCACACATCTGTAATTTTCACTTGAAAAAGAAGCATCCTACCATGGGCTGGGTCCTGAAGAAATTCAAGTACTTAACCTTGAACCACCCAGATAAAATGAAAGGTTTGAACAAAAAAATTCAAGGCATCTTCTGGTTTATTGTAAGCTTCCTATTACCTATTGCTTATCTTCAGTAACTCCTAGCACCGTCGGTATTTGTTCACTGCCGGGTGCCAAATCCAGGGTGTTCCTCTATGTTGGTCTCAGGAAGGCATTCCAATACTGCTCTTAAGAAAATATAAGACCCTAGCAGGCTTTCTAGGGAAGAAAACAAACAATAAATAGTACCTAATATTTATATTGTATAATGTAGAATTTATTAAAATATGTAATGTCAGGTAGAAAAAAAGGATAGAAATAGAGCAATGTTGTCCAGTAGATGTTTTTAATTTCTAATAGTCACATTTAAAATGTAAAAAGAAAGTGGTGTCCCTGGCTGGTGTGGCTCAGTTGGTTGGGTGTCATCCTGCAAACTGAAAGTTTGTGGGTTTGATTCCTGGTTAGGGCATATGCTTAGGTTGTGGGTTTGGTCTCCAGTTTGGGTGCATGTAAAAGGCAACCAACTGATGTTTCTCCCTCTCACTGATGTTTCTCTCCCTCTCTTTCTCCCTCCCTTTCCCTCTCTCTAAAATCAATACAAGAAAAAAAATTGAAAAAAAAAGAAGTGGTGAAATTAATTTTAATAATACATTTGATTAAAACAAATATATAAGAAAATAGCTAATGTGTAATGAATATAAACAGTGAGATATTTTACACTATTTTTCATACTAAATCTTCACAATCCACTAAAAAATTTTGAAACCAAAGTGTGCTTTACATTTACAGTATGTTTCATGTTAGAGTAATGCTAAATTTTCAGCAAAGTGAAATGTAGTCCTGCCAAACAATAAAGTTGTTCAACCAGGACAATTTTTCACATGCCTTTAGTCTTTAAATTTAAATTAAAGACTATTAAAAATTCAGTGGCAGTAGTCACATGTATCAAGCACTCTATGGCCACATGTGACTAATGGTCACAACATTAAATGGCAGAGTATGGGGAGCCAGGGCCAAGGGGGACACTGTCATGATGAAGAAGTCAGGACGGTCTTGTATGACAATGGCACGCTCAGCAGACCCATGAATGGAATGAGAAAAGGCATCTGCCAAGAGGCAAGGAGGCAGCATTCCAGGAAAAGAGAATAAAATCTGCCAAGGTCCTAGGAGTGGGATGGTGAGCATCAAACCACGTGGAAACTTTACTGTCATGGCCTTGGTAGGCTGACGACTGGTTCTAAGGACGCCATCATGGAGCAGTAACTTTTTGGTGTTTGGGACACAAAGTTCCTGAAACACGCCTTGCTTCCCCTTCCTGCTGTTCACTACAACAAAGCATGAGACTCATCTCTGTTTGAGAAATAAGTAAGAAGTTAAAGGCTCTGGGTCTGGTCTTAGGACAGAGCCAGTTGCCTCTTGATGGCTTTGTGGTGTGCTCCACTAGTGAGACATTAAACGGACACAGTTTCTCTATGACACCTGGCAGGGAGGTGCTGCTTGCTCTCACACCCTGCCCCTGCCCTTGACAAGGGTTCATGGTGGCCGGCCATCTGCATTTAGCTAATCTCAGTGGTATTTTTCTCTTGGCAGGTTTCTAGACAGCTGACACCTTTGACAGTGATATCAGAAGTAGGTTCCCAAACAGCACTGTCCAGAGTCCACTCAGAGAATCTGAGCAAATGGATGAAAGCTTTTCTTATCTTTGCTCTTTCTTAGGCAAGTTAGACAGAAGTGTGTAAGCTGCTGAGTAATCTCAACCAGGGACAAAAAGTCTAGAGGAACCAAATGATCAGGAGCTGAAAGGCCTCTCAAGTGAGCCCTGAGCTCTGGGGCAGGGAGCACACAGAGCATGGGTGACAAGTCGGGGCTCAAACAATATCAACTTCGTGTATACGAAGGCCTTCCATACCCCAAAATACCTAAGAGTGTGTCTAGTATTGCTGCAATGAAGAAGGAAGATACAAGGATGTAACATAACAAAAATAGATTTTGTTAGGGTGGTTTTGGTTGAAAGCTTTTTTACCTTTTATCAAAATTATCTTTGAATATTTATATTAATTAAGAGTTGCAGAATAATAAAAAGAGGCTTAACATCACTAATTGTCAGGAAAACGCAAATCAGAATTGGAATAAGATATCACCTCACACCTGTTAGAATGGCTATCTTCAAAAAGACAAAAAATAACAGGTACTGGCGAGGATGAGGAGAAAGGAAACTCTGGTGAACTGTTGGTGGGTGAGCAGCCACTATGGAAAAGAGTGTGGAAGTTCCTCAAAAAATAAAAAATAGTACTACCATAAGCAATTCCACTTCTGGGTATTACCTGAAGAAGATAAAATTGCCGTCTTAGAGAGATATCTGCACCTCCAACTTTATTGCTGCATTAGTTACAACAGTTAAGACATGGAAATAACTGTTGTCCATCGATGGATGAATGGATAAAGAAAATGTGCCCTGGCTGGTGTGGCTCAGTGGAATGAGCATTGATTGGCCTGCAAACCAAAGGGTTGCCAGTTTGATTCCCAGTCAGGGCACATGCCTGGGTTGTGGGCCAGGTCCCCAGTTGGGGGTGTGTGAGAGGCAACCACACGTTGATGTTTCTCTCCCTCTCCTTCTCCCTCTCTTCCCCTCTCTCTAGAAATAAAAAAAAATAAAAGAGAGAAAATATGATACACACACAGAGGGGTAGGCAAAAGTAGGTTTACAGTTGTGAGTATGTGAGAGTTTAATCTTGTATTACTATTTATTAATCATTGTATTATTTTTCACATAAACAGCTGTATCAAATCAATACATTATACACATTAATGCAATGTTATATGTCAATTACATCTCAACAAAGTTTGGGGAAAAGTTGTAAAACCAAAAAGCTTGTAATTTTTAAAATTTAACAGTGGTACTGCCCCACCTTTCAGCCCTCATTAGCCTTGATGAGGATGGATCCAGAGATGGTTTGAGCAGGCCTGACCCCAACCCACCCCCATTAATTAAAGCTCCGTGAAAGTGAGCATGTGCCTGTCTTGTTCACCAGCTAGTCCCCAAACCTCAACAATGTTTGTTGAATATTGAAGGGTCAGTGTTATGTAAGAAGTCTTTGTCCAACTACTGGATGGGAGAAGAAATGCAGAAAACAGAACCACTTGTCTCAGAGGGAAGGAAGGGGCTTTAGAAAATGAGACCCTGGGGGCATTTCTGGAGTTGCCTAAGGAAGGAGGTTCAGGGCAGTGTAGAAAGCTACTTTGCAGTACCTCCAGGGACACAACGGACAGGGGATGTAATAGCACTGGACTTTGTAGGTTGGAGATGCTTTAATCAGCAGATAAGTTCACCCTGAGATTTGAGAAGTTAGACAAACCAAGCACTGGACTCAGCCCTGTGCTCTCCTCGACCATTCAGCACTAAAGGTGAGCACTAGACATTCTCCCCTGGACAAACAGCTGCAGGCGGGAAGGTAGCTCAGAGCCACGCCTCCTCTCTGCCTTTGGGGGACAACCACAAAGGTGGGAAGCCAATGGTTTCCCTTGACCCTCCAGTCCAATGAGCGTGTTTCTCTCCTCTGACTTCCCAGGATAATATCCAAGTGCTGTCAGGTAAGAGGGACAACAGACTACCTGCACCCCTCTGAGAGGAAGATTTCCCCTCCATCTTAGGAAGAACCTGTTAACCTCCATAGATCTGCATGTCACATGCAGCCTCCTGAAGTGAGGTCCATGACCAAGCCTGAGGGACCCTGTCCGCAACCTCATAGAGGGAAAATCTCCACCTGGGGAGAATTTCAACTCAATGCTCTACCTCTCTGATAAGAACACACTTTTGTGGCAGAGCCAGTATCTCTAGCCAGAGCCAACTGGCTGGGGCACAGGGCACTCATGGCCCATTTGAACCTCTGGATTGAGTCCAGACCATGGGGCCTGGAGTTCCCCTGCAAGTAGGGTATTCATATAACTTACTATGCAAACTAGGACACTTTTACAAGTGAAAAGGAACCATAATGATAATGAGCACAACAGGGCTGATAGGCAGCTATGCTCCCTAACTAGAGTACATCATTAGTAAAAATGACCAGCCTTATGGAGGAATCTACAATTCTAAACAACAACGTTTATTAATGGGCTTGATATCTGCCTGGTGCTATTAAAGGATGTTCGATGACTCTAGCAAGATATGTAACAATGTGCTGTCATACAGAAACCCTTGCCTGGAACTCCAGGGCACACAGAACACCTGATGGGGGTTGTGGTGAAGGGAGCCTGAGGGTGGAAGAGAGAGGTGAAGTACCAAGAAAGTGAGGGTGGGAGGAGGCATGTTTCAAAACTGCATTTCCATGGACACTTTCAAACACTCTTAAAAATAAGACTAAGAAAGTCTCAACTGCCATAGCAAATTCTGTAATTTTGCTTTATATGGAGTGATTTGGGGAGTGTCTGGAGTAGATGTATGGATCCCCCACCCCCACGGCTCCTACACCAAGCCACAACTCCGTGCTGGCATGGCCAAGACTGACAGACATCTGGACCTCAAGTCTTCATCTGTAAAGCGAAGCAGACAGGCCTTGCTTGCCACTGGGTCTCCATCCAGCTTGGATGTCTGTGACTTCACTGTCCTCCTGACCTACAGCAAACCCGTTGGTGTCACTCCAGGCCTTTGCAGCCTACCAGAGTAATTCATTTAGTAATATTTGTAATCTTTGAAAGATGAGGTTGCTCCATAAAAAGGAGTTAGAAAATAACCGTGACTTTAGTAATGTGTTAGCACGCATACCTAGGAGTCTGTCCTGTCCAAACAATTTTATGATTGCCTGCCTTCTTACTTTCTTCCACTGGCTTCCTATACCCCCCTTCTGGGGATCCTAAAGTCAGACTCACCCTGGAATAATAGTTTGCAAGTTCCATCCTTTCTGATTGGCCCCATCTGAATGGAGCTGTCACTACTGTCTTCACAAATGGCATTTCCATTAACATTTCTATTTCTGTCCATTTGGGGCACCTAAAGATTTCCCACCAAGATTTACATCAACTATTTTAAGAAAGTGCTTTTAAAAAGCCAATGCATTGGCTAAGTTTAAATCTGACTTTCTCAAGGGATGTCTAAAAGAAATACACAGTTTTTTTTTTTTTTTAAAGAACCTTGTAAGTTCAAAATAACATTCCAAAAGGAGTCACTAGAAAAACATCCAGAGTAAGAGAAAAAAAAATCTTTTTTTTTTTTTAATTTGTGGCAGGCAGACCTAGCTTCATCCTAATGTTCTATGTTTGCTTTTTGACACAGAAAAGTCAAATAGTCATAAGATTCTGATAATAATTAAAAGAAAAATGGGTTGTGCTTCTTATATCTAGAATACTTGCAACAGAGGGAGGAGTCAAGTTTGTCTAGACCTGTTCAATAGGCCAGGAGATTTTGACAAATAGCAGAATGAAGGCAGAGCTTTGGAGATTCTCTTAGATCTTACAGGAGCAGTGTTAGGGCCATTATTTGTTCTCTTCCTCACCCAAAGACATTTTTCATTGCTTTTTTAGAGAGAGGAAGAGAGAGAGAGAAACATCGATGTAAAAGAGAAGCACTGGTCAGTTGCTTCCCTGCATATACATGCCCAGACCAGGGATAGAACCCACAACCTAGGTATGTGCACTGATTGGGAATCATACCTGAAGGATATTTCAGGTATGGGATGATGCTCCAACCAACTGAGGCACACCAGCCAGGGCAGAGCCATTCTTAAACTATGCACACTGGAACTCTCCATCAGGCTGATGACCCGAGGTCTTCTGATGCCAGAGCCTGATGGAGTGACTGATAGGCTTGGACAACTCCCAGTCAGAAAGATAAGCTGTGAGTGATTACGTCACTGATGTGGTTG
This sequence comes from Anoura caudifer, assembly GCA_004027475.1. Taxonomy (NCBI): domain Eukaryota; kingdom Metazoa; phylum Chordata; class Mammalia; order Chiroptera; family Phyllostomidae; genus Anoura; species Anoura caudifer. Next base: position 133,646 of record PVKU01002497.1, on the reverse strand, counting down.
CTGCCCTAAGCATAGAGACAGCTCTCTGTGGGCAGAGCAAGATGAGTAGTGCAAAAGGGAGAATTAGGTATTGCTGCTAAGACTAAAAAACCCTCATAATAGTGGCCTAATCATAGAGAGTCCAGGGGGAGCCTCAGGGCTGATATGATGGTACTATAGTGTCATTAGGGACCTTGGCTCTTTACTGTCTCATCTGCCACCTTGAGCATCCTACCCAGAATGTCAGCAGTGGTGCTAAGGGAGAAGTGACGGTGGTAAAACTTGTCTTCAAGGTCCATTTCCATAACAATATGATATCCAGGATTTGTTCAAAATCTGGTGAGTTCAAGTTTAGTAACCCCTACTCCCATGATGAGGCAATGTTGTCACATGAGGCTGTGCAGTGTTGGAAACATTTTTAATCTTCCTGCACAGCCAGTGTTTGCAAAGCAGGTGCCACCCACAGGATCAGTCTGTATTCATGCAGCATTCTACATGGGTCTGCTTCCCAGGAGGTCTGAGGTCTTGATTGCATGGGTTCAGTGGGTCTTTCAGCTTAAGTATTCCTTTCTATTTTAACAGGCAATACTTAGAAGCGTTCTTTCACACCAAAATATATCCTGATGAAAATAAAGGAGCTATTTGAGAATAACTCTGTCTGTTATTCATATGCAATGGAAGAAAATACATGCTGGTCACAAAACTGTTGACTGAAACCATCACAAGAGACTCCAATGATCAGGCACTGGTGGGGTTTTATAAATCGTTTCTCCAGTTTTATCATGGATGAATAAAATTGGAAGATTCGTAAAGTGTATAGCATGATGATTTGATATCTGTATACATTGTGAAAGGGTTTCCCCCATTGGGTTAATTAACATATTGAACACCTCACATTTACCTTTCCTTTGTTTTTTGCAGGGAGGTGGTGGTTGGCGAAAACATTTAAGTTCCACACTTGTAGCAAGATTCAGTTATACAACACAGTGTTATAAACTACAGCCACCATGCTGTGCATTAGATCCTCAGACCTTATTAATCTTATAACTGAAAGTTTTACCCTTTTTCCAAGCTCTCCTTATTTCTCCCACTCCCAGGTCCTGGCAGCCACTTCTCCACTCACTGCTTGAGTTTGACACTTTTCTTTGGAGTCCACATATTTCATACTGTCTTCAGCAGGTAGGTTGTTGATGTTATTAACAGGGAAGAACATGTCAGTCTTTTCTCATTCCTAAGACACAACTGGATGGAAGCAAATAGGTTCAGGGACCTCCTGAAATTTTACATCCAGTTGTGCATTTGCCCTGGGAGCAGGATGCCCATCAGATTCTCAGACAGGTCTATGGTCCTGAAAACCTCACCCCTGTGTTTTATACTTTAGCAATGCAGTTCTCCCAAAGGCTAGACCCACAAGGTTGCTTCCTCCCTCCACACCTGCCAGATAACAGAGCAAAGAGGCATTCCAGGTAGAGAGAGCAGTGCTATGACCCTGTAAACTCCTGCTGAGCCTTAATATTCCAGCACAAAGCCTGTCCTCTGGAAAACCTTCTGAGTCCTTTAAGCAGATGTAGCTGCCTTCCCCCAGGTTGTGCTGCTGGCACCTTATTGCATCATATCATGCTGTACTGTGTGCACGATTGTTCTACACTTGTCTGTGAAGTCTCAGAGGCTCACACTGCATGTCTGCATCACCTAGTACTGCCACTAACACATTACAGACAAATGGATAGACTCTTCTTTCATTGCCATCCACTTCTGTCCCCTATATGATTATTCATTTCTTTAACTTAGAGATAATATTAATTGCAATGCCTGAAACTGTTGAATGTTAGGCTTTAAAATAAATAATCCTGAGTAATTGAACTCTAGTCAATCAATTTCAGTTTTCTTTGGGTAAGTTCTAGACCTGCGACTATATTCTGTTAGTGGGCCACATTTGGCTTGTGAGTAACAGTGTCTTCTCTTTGATGGGGGCTATTTCATGCTTTGGCCTTATTGCAGAAAGAAAACTTCCGGTCTCAGACTTCTCTGAACCTGGCCCTACTTCTCACAAGTTGTTTTGCTCCCACTCCTTTACTTGGCCCTCTGTCAATTGCAGATCCCCATGCTCAACAGTAACTAGATTAAAAAAAAAACTGTTTGGTCTCCTTGGGATTTTACTAATTTTGACTTCACAATGCTGACTTGCACGTTTTAAATTTGCGTGTCCCTAAGTGTACTCCCAAGAGCTGATAACCCTCTTCTGCCATGCCGATAGGTCATCAAAGAGGGAAGGGTGGGGAAAGGAAAGAGTTACTGTCCCACAAGCTGTGGGTTTGCCTGCCTAGAGCAGTGTTTTGGATGAGGCTCATTATTTGTGGAAATGGTGTGTTCCACAGGCAAAAATAACTTTTTTAAAAAAAGAACATCTCTGTACCCTCTTGAAGTCATCTCAAAATGAATTCAAGATTTCTCATGAAACATAGAAACCTTTATTATGACCCAAAGGGGTCCTTATGTACTTGGCCATGGCACATTAAGTCTAATCTAGGAACTTGAGGGTCCAGAAAAAAACTGGTAGAGGCTTAATGATGAGGTAATGAGAATGCAAGTCGAGGAAGGAAACAGGTTTTCTGTTTGGAGCTATAGAGCCGTGCGAAATTCTCCCTTAAGGACCATAAATGACCAAAAAGAAACAATTGAAAGAGAAGATTATGAGACATTTTTCTTACCTGATTTTAAACTTAGCACAAAGGACACTACATTTTAAATAATAAATCAAAACACATGTCAACATCCCATGAGATTCAGCTAAGGGAAAGAGAAGAAGGGAAATAAAGAAAAGGGAGGGATGAAGAGAAAACAGCAGAGGAAAAGGGAGAGAGAACAGATGTCTGGGAAAAATAAGCAACCCTTACTTTGTCCTGGACACTGTTCTAAATGATTTAAATATGTTGATTGCTTTAATCATTATAACAATGCACAAGGCCCATGTTTCTGCCCTCTCTGAAGAAGGGGAGCACGAAGAGGTTAAGTAACTTGCCCAAAGTCAACACAGACTATGGGTAGAGAAAATGGAATTGGAACTCAAGTAGCCAGACTCCAGGGCTGTTGATGGGATAATATGACTGCCAGCAGGTGTGAATGAGGGATTGGGAAAGCTGAGCTAACCTGACTGATGCTGTAGACTGACTATTTACATCCCCTCAGAATTCATATGTTAAAACATAACCCCCAGTATGACGGTATTAGAGAGTGGGGCCTTAGGGAGGTGATGAGGTCATGAAGGTTGAGCCTTTATATGAGAGACCCCATAGAGCTCCTTTACTCCACCCCATGTGTGACATACCAGCCAGAAGACAGGACCTATGAACCAAGAAGTGGGCCTTCATCAAATATCAAATCTGCCAGTGCCTTGCTCTTGGACTTCCCAGCCTCCAGAACTGTGAGAAATAGATTTTGTTGTTTGTAAGCTGCACAGTCTGTGGTATTCTATTACAGCAGCCCCAAGTGAGCTAAGACACCATGGATGGCCTATCACAAATCCCATTCAAAGTTCAGCCACCTGCAGTCCTGCTCTGTACTTTCCACCTCTCTGCTCATACTTATGGGCTCTTCATAAAACATTTCTGAATGTCCAGCTCAGCCAATCACCCTTCACCCAGGTACAACCCCTGCCTAAGTTTTCTAATCCATGAGACCCTATATCATGTCCCCATGGGACCTGACACCCCTGAGGAGGCAAGCTCCACAGCCCAGCTAAGGGGTTCTCCGTTCCCCTGATCGTACTACTGCTGAGAGTTCGTTTCTGTTTCTGATCAGTTCATCTCTACATTTGGTTCTGATGGAGGCAGGAAATAGCAAGGGGAACGTGTCTGAGTTTTGATTGCAGTGCCAGGGGCTCAACAGAACCTACTCTGAGAGAGCATGGAGAAAACTGAGCAAAACTGAGTTAGTTATCAGCAAGGATGTGCATGGTGCAGTTGGAGGTGGATGCTGAATGGATTCAGGCACTTTTCATCCTCTCACTGTTGAAAACCAGAAGTTTCAGCTAAGCTGGTAAACTCTGTGGAGCAGATAGTCTAGCCTTATGGTAGTGACCTTTGCCCATGGAAACAGCAACACAAAATATTTTCTTGAATGGATGTATTAGTATTTCCAACCCTGAACATCTAACTTGACAAAAATCATACTGTAATGATACATTTCATTTTGTAGACAATATAGCTTTAATTAAAATTTTCTTCCCTGAGAGTTCTAGTTCAGAGGACACAGGAGGAACAGCCCTGGACTTGAGGCAAGTTGCATTGAGAAGTGTAGAGGACATAGCAATGTGGCCCGCAGAACCCCGACTACAGGCAGTGTTGGGGTTTGGTGGCTCTCTGTGGAATCACATTAGAAGATTTCTTACCATCCAAAGAGATTTACCCAAGGAACATAATCTCCCCAGGGGCAGATCTACCCAATGACTGGTCCACAGCATGGTGAATAAACAGGCCCAGCCTCCTTGCCCCAAGGCAGGACAATTCTGAAGGACCATCCCAACTACAGAGCTGCCTAGGATTCAGGGCCAGAACCTGGTTGAAGAGAACCAGGCTTTGCCCTGCCCAGGCACAACATTTAAGGGGGCACCAAAAATCTCAGTAATTACAATAGAGAACATTTTAATGCAATATATTTTTAAAATAATGCAAAAATATCAAAGTTGTAAATAAAGACAGACCTCAAGGGTTGAGTAAGGTGAGGAGAGCAAGGTGAGTATGCAAATGTAGGGTTGGATTTCATCTTTATTTAAATTGTTGATATGTGGTTCATCATGCATTTTTAGATCAGTTCAAATTTTTTTATGATGGCTTAAATTAGTATATGTCTTGACTACTGTGTTTTCTGGCACCCCTAAAATTGTGCTTCAAGGCAAGACTTGCCTTACCTTGGTCCTGGCATGACAGGGGTCTGCTGAGTCTTCTTTCCCAGACACAGCATAGTTGAACTTCTCCCCTTCTTCAGTCCTGCCTACTTTTTCACTCCCATTTAGGAATTATCCCCAAGCCATTCCCAGTAGGCCTTCTACACAAAAACCTAAGAATGTCAACCTGTTTCCTGAGGAGCCGACCCAGGACAGGCAGACAGCCTGGTAATATATAGGAGGTTTGCACAGTGGGTCCACCAGAGATGGCCCCTACCTTACTGCCGGTGTGAGCCTAGGCCAGAGGCTGCAGCCTCCACAGCTCCATCTTCCTCCAGTGTAAAATGGGAACAGCAATGCCTCGCACTCATTTAACCCTGGTTTCTGTGAGGAGTCAATGAACTAGTCTAGGTAAAAACTTAGTTTAGTATCTAGCAAACAATAGGTTTGAGGGATGTGTCCCCTGTCCTTGAGCCCTTAAACAAACTGAAATAAGCACCCTGTCCTGTCACAATAAGACCAGAGGCCACAAGAAAAGATATGAAACTCAGTTACATCAGTTTTACCAAATCAGCCAGGGTTCATCCTCCTTCAATGGACTCACACTCTTTATCAGTGGGCCGCTGATAATCTGACCCACTGCTTCCTGGTAAATTGTGTAATGTGTGAGGTCTTCCGAAACATCTGTGATTAGGGACAATTAGGGACTGCTATGTCTGACATTCTTCTCCTTTCAGCTGAGGAAGAAGTCTTGATGCACCATTATCACCAGGAGACATCACCTGTCAACCGCAGTCTTGGGAGTCCACAAGCTCACTCAGACCCACACCAATCTCACTTGTTTTATCTGTATTCCCTGAACACCTCAAACTGTTTGCTGCTCACTGATAGAGGAATCTGGCATCTCATTTTCTCAATGACCAGAAAAAGGTTCTTAAATAGCAAGAACTAAGATATGTGTCATGGAATTTCAAGGAAACCAATAAAACCAAAGAGAATATACAGTCCTCTCCTCCAAGAAGCTTCCAGCATTCCAGTAGGAAAGAGAGAACAAACACATGCTCATAAGCATGGACTTCTGGGGGGATGCACCCATCTCCCACTGCCCCCTGTCAAAACCTGTTAGGGCTCGTGTGACAGCCCCTTCATTAGGCATTCCTCTCTTCTATACCACCAAGCCAGCCAGAAGTGACCTTTTACTCTCTTTCCATAGTTTGAAATACTCTTCTGATTTCTAGATGTTTGGCTTTAAATTTGCATGGCTTCAACCACTCTTGTACATTTTTAAGATTTCTGTCTCTTCCATAATGTTTTGTACAAAACAAACAAGGTGCTTAACAAACACTTGGAAAGGAGTGGCTGTGCTAGAAAAGGTCAGGAACCACAAGGAAGGAAAGAACAGGTTTCCAGGTGAGGTGGTCTTCATGAAGCAGCTTTTGAAGGAATGAAAAACAAAGTCATCTGGGGTAGGAGTTGCATACTGGGGCTCCAAGGACCACCCTCCACCAACTCACATGTTTTCTGGGCTGCCATGGGGGTTGGGGGTTATGAACAGTATAGGAAATGGAGAAGCCAAAAAACATATATATGACCCATGGACATAAACTAAGGGGGGAGGGGTGCTGTAGAGAGGTGCTGTGCTGGGCAGAGGAAGAGAAAGGGGAGAAAAAATGGGAAAACTGTGATAGCATAATCAATAAAATATACTTAAAAAATCGGAATGCCTGTGACTAGCATATACATTCCCTACTGCACTGCATCTTCCATCACTTCCAGTCTGCTTGCAACACTACAGTGCATGCCTGGTCCCCAAGGCCACTTCGGTGTGTATCTTGCTCTGCAAGATACTTGTTTGTAGCCACAATCATCTCTGGAGTTAGATGGTCCTAGACAAAACGCATGCAGATTGAGGTAAATGTGTGCGTTTTACTTCATTTCACAGCCATCTCCCTTAAATATAGATTAAGACCTTTTCTTTCAGGGCCAAAAACAGATCTGGAAAGATAAGGGACAGAGCAGCCATTAAGTGCCCACCATATAACAAGGCTTTATTCTATATAGTGCCTGCAAGCACCTTAAAATTAAGTGTTACTTATCCTCATTTTACACATGAGCAAACTGAGGCTCAGTGAGGTTAAATAACTTGCCCAAAGCTACAGAGCCTCAAAGTAGCGGGGCCAGAATTCAGACCTAGATCTTTGTGTGTACCATGCACTCCATCTGCCAGGGAGGAGCAGGTGCCCAGAACCTGCATTTCCATGGGCAGAACTGTGGGAGGGAGGGTGAGGCATGTTCCAGGCAGCACAGGGATTTGCCTGCAAATAATTCCTATTTATCTGCAGTAAGGCTGGCGAGTCATGTGCAGATAATCCAAAAATAGTTTCTAATTTTTCTTGGGATAAATATAAATTTTTGGCAACAGGCACCCCTTTCAAAGTGTGTTTTGATTAGAGTTACACGAAAAGGCGTTTGTATTCTCTGAGGATTTGCCAACTAAAGAGCAAAAGGTAACAAAGGAGCGTGCCAGCTTGACCTCCCTCCTGCCACCACAGGACTGTGTTCTGTCCCCAGGCTGTTGGCAAAACAACCCTGGTGGTGGTGGGACACCTGGGCTCTGCGGAGTGCCCATCACTCATAAGCGTGAAACCCAACTCAACCGTCCTCATTTCACAAACACATTTTAGGAACCTATGATCTGCTTGTGTCTTAGCCAACCAAGGTCACAAGGCAAGTTAATAGAGAATTGAGATTCAGAATCTACAGCCCTTGACATCATCTCTTTTCAATAGTGACTCCTTGCCCTGATCCTAATATTAGACTGTTCCAGAGTGAGGAGTAGCCAGGAATTGAGATAAAAAGATATTTGCATAAGATTCAAAGTGGAAACCCGAAAGATGAGGGAAAGAAAATGGGTGAGCAATGCTCTGCTCTGGGCCCAGAAACTGGGGTTCCATGAATAATCCACTTGTGAAAACCGATGAGGAGCTCAGGGATGATAGTGAGGCAATTTGAGTAGAGGAGTCAGAGCTGAAGTGTGAAATCAGGCATGTTCATGTGATTTGGGGTACTTAAGACTCTCTTGGCTTTTCCTTAACTTAAAAATTACTGTGGGAACTCACAGAAGCACCTGGCATTTAGAAAAGATTCAATTAATGCAAACGAGTGGTCTTATTGAAGTTGAAGGGCTAGTCCTTCCAGGTAAATCTGACTTCTGTTGAGTGATTTATTGTTTAATTTATTGACTTAATGATTTGCTGGTGGGTCTCTTTTCTTTCTTCCAAATGTCTGTAATAGATGAAAGAGAAATTAATAAATTTCCATGCAAATAAAAACAAGATCTATATTCCCTGCTCCTCAGACTCAAACTCCCACAATTAGTTGAAGATGGCAGAATCTGTGACCCAGTGGGTCAGGGACATGGGAGGGGGAGAAGCAAGAAGTGAAGCAACGCTAGACCATCGTCTTCTGGGTACACAGGCTCCAGTAGACCAAGGCTGACCCAAACTGTCTAAGGCAAACAGGGGGACCATTCTTGCTGGAAGAGTCAGACAGTAAGTACCTAAGCTTCTGTCTCTAAGATGGGACCTGAAAAGGCCTGAGAGGTAGTTTACCATTAACATTGTCCTTAACATTCCCTTAACTCAGCCTATAACAAGAGGGTTGTATTGATACTCAGGAATAACTCAGGAATGGAAACTCAGGAATGGTCAGACAGGATTTAGTAATCCCATTTTAAAGATAGGAAAATTGAGACTTGGAAAAGTTAAATGTCTCCTTCAAGTGTACATAGTATATAGTGATAGAGCTACTATATTAGAAGTGTAAGGGGAGATTGTTTCTCTGCCTTGAAACTGCTTGAGGACAGAAGCTATATATCACTTACCTTTGTGTCTTCAGTGCCTAGCAGACAATAAAGCTTCTTCAGTAAGCATGTGTTGAAGGAATGAATTTCCCATATATTATGCTACAATCATGTATTTGAAGAAGTCTAGTGTTATGAATCATCATGCCATCTCATCGCAAAGAGCATGTGACTTCTGAAAGTCTCTGTGATCAGAAACTAAAGCATGCATAAGGTAGCAAGACAAATATTTATTTAGCCATGTTAAAGAATCTTTTAGTACAAAGGTTTTTTTTTGCAAAATCGTAATTCATCAATCACTTAAAAATCAACTACTTTCCAACTTTCTAAATATAATCAATAGTACTGATTTACTTATAAGACATTGAAGTAGCATCACCCAGTGATCATTTTGGCTAAGTGATGAAATTTGATATAATTATGTGGGAATAGGATAAGGAGCTGAGACAACTGATCATACCATTGGAATTAAAAATGTCAATTTCAGCGTTTCCTCTGTGAGAAGCTCTGAGTCCACCATTTCATAGTCCCCTAGATAGTCTATTTTGAAAGAGGTTTCTTTCAGTCAAAAAAGAAAAAATCCTTTGTTTCTCATATTAAAATAACTGTATCTGTCCTTTATATTTGACCCCACACCCCTGGATGTTTCACTTGCATTTTTATTCCTGTGTGATGTTTCACACTGTTCCATCCATTCCCTTGCCCTGCTCTCTGTAGACAAAAACTCTAGGGCCAAGTGTAGGAAGTTAAGGGGAAAGGAGAGGCCAGCTGTTTTGCACCATAAAGGAGGACTGATCTGACTTTTCTTTAGAAGTGGAATCTTTACCACCATCAACTAAACATGTGACCTGACAAATAGGAGAGGCTTCATTCCAGAATCCTCTTCTATTCTCTAAGGAATTACAAGAGACCCTGATCAACATTCTAGCAGGACAGAGGCAAACATGGAATATGAGATGGTGTGGGATGACCCCAGGGAGTGGATTAGTTTGCCAGGGCTGCCATTAAAAAGTGCCACAGACTAGTGGCTTACACAGCAGGTATTTATTTCTCACAGGTTTGAAGGCTAGAAATCCAAGATCAAAATGTCAACAGGTTGTTTTTTTCTGACAACTCTCTCCATGACTTGTAGGTGGCTGTCTTCTCCCTGCATCTTCACTTGGTCTTTTGTCTGTACGTCCCTTGTATCTCTGGTATGTCCTATCTCTTCTCCTTATCAGGACTTCAGTGAGATTGAATTAGGGCCCACTGTAACAGTCTTGATTTAATTTAATCACCTCTTTAAAGGCTTATCTCCAAAGATAATCTTATTCTGAAGGACTGACTATAATGGCTTCAACAAATGAATTTGGGGAATATACAATTAAGCCTATAAGAAGAGGAATGTATAAAAGCACCAAAATAAATTTGTGTCTTCATCACAAATTTCCTCAAGACAAATTTAGACATTTGGGGCAGGAAAATGAAAAATGAATATATTTACTAAGAACACTTGTATGCTGATAAATATTTAACAACCATATGTCAGAGAGAGAGGAAGCCATGATTTACAATGTTTGCCAGTTTCTGTGGTGTAAATATTCCCACCATCTATTTCAGGTTAGCCCTGCAGTATCACTGAGCATGGAGTTGGGAAGAAAATCAAACAGTCAAACCTCACAAGTCAGTGTGAGCGGGCCCCTGCACACATGCATACAATGGGAAGGTACAGGGTTGTTGTGCTAGCAAGATTTCTTCTTGCCATAGTTGTGTCTAGTTTGAATTCCTCCTTACTCCATCCCTACAAGCTACTGAATTTCTAATCTGGCAAACTAAGGATCTGAAAATCTAAACATTTCCCTATTCCTTTCACTTAGACCTGAAATACTTTAGTACAAATACACATAGAACCATCTCAAATCTATGTATTGGACAAATAATTTGTAAGAGTGATACTGGTGGAAAAGCAGTAAAAATATGAAAATATTCAACAATCTTCAAAAAAGGAATTGATCCCGTAAATCAAAGTAGATATCCCTATTTCAGTAATATTTATTGAAATAATCCTAGGTAACCTGATTTCTAATATGTATTTTTTAATGTTCTTCAAGAGGATTTTACACTTATGAAGCTGCTCCTGAGAAGAAAGCCATTTGACGTATGAAAATACTTATTGGTGATTTTAAAAATGACAGAGATACTTTTAAAAGTACAATAAATGCAGTACATAGGAAAAGGATTCTGTACAAAAACTGGATAATTTAATTACAGTACAAGTTTAAGAAGTTTCCCCATAACTTGGAGTATAAGACATTAAAACAACAAAATATTTAAAAGATGAAAAACATGGGAGGAATGATCCAGAAAATCTAGTATTTTTATAGAATAAGAAGTGTTCCAGAAAGAGAGATCAGAGTAGTCAAAGATTCAATAATAAAAGTATTAAAGTAAAATTATTTCTGAACTAAAAAATGTCTTGAGTACTTTCACTATGTGCTACATCTATTAAATGAATTGAGGCGCACATCAGGCATATCTTGTTTGCATTTTTTTAAATTCAGGTATTGGGAAGCAGGGAAATTCCATTAGTATCCAAAGTTTTTTTAAAAATTACCCACAAAATAAAAAGTCAATTCTACATGAAACTTTTCCTTTGCAAAACTAAAACCCAAAAGACAAATCTACATATTCTAAATGAGAAAATACTGCAACGAACAGAAATGTTCTTGAACATGCAGACTTTAAAACTACACCAGTACACTTATTCCTTCAATAAAGACCAGAGAAAGTGATTTCACAAAAACAAGTAAACAAAATTGAAATAGATAATGCAAATAAATAAAATTGAAAAAGATAATGCAAGATCAAAGAGGGCAGAGTACAAATAAATGGTGATGAGGAATTAAAACAGTAATATTTTGATGAGTTAAGTCTAATACTTTGGTTAAAAAGATTTTTAAATTGAATGCAAATGTAAGAATAATTCTTGTCAAAAATACTGCACAGAGAAAAAATAAATTATTTAAGTCTGATTATTAATTAAGTCTTCCGGATTTATTATGCTTGGCCATTTCAACAAAAAACTAGAAGGGGGAGAGTACAGAGATTAAATTAGACTCTAGTTTGAAAGAAAGAATCAGAGAAGGTATCCCAGAAGGCGTTACATTCTAGTTCACAAGGGGGGACCCCAAAAAACAGAATTGTCTTCTGAAGGATGGGCCCTTTTAGTACAGGCTTTCCCCACTAGTTGAGTGTTCTAGGAACACATCTGTATCAGTGTGCTAGCTGGCATTGTGAGAGGCCGCATTTACTTCAATGAATTTTTTTTGCAAACTCTTTCAAGGTATTTACCTATTTCATGCTGGGTGATTTACGAGCACACCTGCCCACACCACTCTGAGTGTTCCGCAGTTTTTGACCAAAAACGGCATGACCTCTGTGCTCCACTCTCCCTAATCACCCAATCTCACCCCAAGGGACTTTATTTTGTTTCCCTAGATGAAGAAAGTCCTCAAAAAGACCATTTTGCTGATGTGGAAGAGTTAAAACAAAGAAAAACCAACAGAAGCAGTAAAAGGCATCAAAATCAATGAGTTCCAAAACTGTTTTGAGCAGCAGAAAAAATGTCTCAATAGACGTATTGCATCAAATGGAAAGTACTTTGAAAATGACTGAAGTTTAAACTCCTAAGAATAAACACACAATTTTTTTATAAGTAAATTCCGGTTTTGGGGGGTCCCCTCTCTATACTCTGCTGCACACATGACTTTTACCTTCCCCACCCTCACCATACCCCTGCCCCACCAAAGGGATGGTAAGGTCTTTAAAGGTATAAATTAATGCCTCATATTTTACCTCACACAGGAGGTAGCATTTTTCATACATTGCACATAGTAGGCACTCTAAATATTCAGTGAGTGCAGAGATAAGTGAAAGGAGGGAACAAATAGTGTAATAAAGTCAGTTTTTAAGTTCAGACACAAGAGAATATACGGTCTGTTGTAACTAGTTAGATGCCAGCCTCTCGATGTGAATGCCTTTTCACTACCTCACAAAACAGGGAAAACGTTCACAAAGTATGGGATGAAGCAATCCCGCTATGTAGGTAATGGCCGAGAGCTGTCCCAAGCACTCTCCTGGTGAAACAACTGAGCACAGAGGACTATAATGAATGCAATATTCACACTGCTTTATAAAATTACTTTCTTCCCAATTATTTAAAACAACAAATCTGTAGATCTTTGTCATTTGCTCATTAAGATTTCTGGTTTTCACTGTTTATGAGATACCCTACAATTCATAATGTCTAGAAATCGCTGTTTTCCTAAGAATTCCATCCCTTCGGATGTTGCCAGGCAAAAGAGAGGGAGTGAGCACTGTCTGCCAGCAGGCATTTCTGCATCACAGCACAGCTTTGACCTTTTCCGCTCCACCATCATTCCAGAAGCTGAGGATTCTTAAGACTGCAGGATGTAGCCCTGGAGAACGCCAAAGGCCCATTGTAGCGTTGATGAGCCGGGGCTCCTCACTCATGGAAATTCATCCTCTTTGCCTCCTTGGAGAACTGAGTTGGGAGGGAAACAGGCTGCCCAAGTTGCTCATTCATTCAATTGATCAACAAGCTTGTAAAGAGATTTACAATGGATCAGGCTCGGTGTTAGTCATTGGAGCGTACAGCATGGCGTACACTCTGAGGTTAATGCAATGCTCCCTTCAATTTGAACCATGGTTTATAGGACTTTTATATTTTTAATTGTTCTATCTTGTTTTCATTTTGATCCTCACAACCACTCAGTATAATAACAGGGAAACTAGTTGGTCCCATTTTACCAATGATGAAAGGGAGGCCCAGGAAGATTCAGAGAATTGCCTACATTCAAATGGCTGGGAAGGTCTCCCAAATATAGTCCTCTGGACTATAAATCTAATGCTCTTTGTGGATTATACATGTAGAGAATCAGGAATGTTAATAGGGTGGATGGAATTTCAGAGTAATGCACATAAGTCCTGGATGATATTCCAGAAACAGCAGTCCGCTCTCCCCGCTCTAAACACAAAAATCAAAGGATCACACCAAAGACTACTGACTGAGTTGAACATCTAAAGATCCAAATATAAAAGATATGGAAAAGCTTCTGTGCAAGCTGAAGTGATGGGGAAATTTTAAGAGTCCCTACATGTTCCACCTAACCCTCTTCTCTGTCCTTGGCTCGGCCCTGACCAAGGAGTACCAGCTGGAACAAAGGGAGTCTGGGGCCAGCACAGGCTGTGTTTTGACTGCAAGTTGGCAACCCGCAAGGCTGAGCCCTCAATCTGTCCTCCCGTATGACGCTGGCCCACTTCAGCCAGCTGAATTATTTAAATATTGTACAATACTAGTTAATAGACACAACATATTGAAAGTTTTACAATCAAATATTTATGCTGCTAGAAAACATTTTACATGATCTTTAAACAGCCATGTCATCTATTTATTTTCATTCTCTGATCTTTCTGTTTTGTATCAGAATCGGAGAATTTCGCCTATTTACCCAGAAGTAAATATTATGATGGAAACATTGGGTGGCTCAAAAGTAGACTTAGTAAAGTGCAGAAGTGTTTTTTGTTAGTGTCAATTGCACAACAGCCCCTGCAGGGTGATAAATTAAGAAATTTCTTTGGGGTGCTTGAAGCATGAAGATTAATATTTCATGGCTAGATGCTGCCTCTACCTGCCTTTGGTTCCCTTGACAGACCAGCCTAATCATTCTTTTTGGCCATTGATTCCTTTTCTGAAGTAGAGAGACTTCTGGGGCAATGTAGGCATGAGCAGGTAGCTTCCATCTAGGGAGTACATTTAGTACTGAACCTTGGGCTGCAAGTAAGAATTGACACTTGATGGTCTGAAGTCTCACATTTGGCAAAGAGCACCCAGCCCTCTGGTTGGCCTCCTCTGTTTTTGCCAGATACTCTAACTTCTGAGCACTTTTCCCTACCTCTGTTCTGTGTTGCTGCTTTATTAGGCCTCAGAAGCTACTGAAAAGCACAACTTATCTCTACTCTATAAAGGGTCCTACCAGCATCTTCTCTTATCACTGATCAGAGAGAAAGATCCTCCTTGAATATCAGGGTTTTTCCCATGTCATTTCCAAAGAACACTCTTAAGGGCACAGGGAAGATGCCAGAACATCCAAGGGCCAGAAAGCACCATCTTTATGATAAGCCTTGACCCCATTTTCTGACTTCAGAGCTCAAGATCTAATGCCTGCCCTTCAATTTCAATTGACTCTTCTGTGCTCTTTATCCCTTGAATTTCATTCCTTCACTCACATACAGTTTTCCATACTCTGGCTGAACTCCCAATCAGGATCATACTTCTGTCTCATTCCTCATTTTGGAAGCTGAATGAATAACTTGCATCTCCTTGCCCTCACTGAGTCCAGAGTGAGTATTCATCAATTAAGTGTGGTAACTGAATTATTATCTTACTTAATTATTTTTACTACTTGTAGTACAGTGCCCTGACTTTCTCAAAGACCTCTCAAGTCTTGATTTTCCCACTTGCTCTCCAAGACCAGCTTGGTTGTTTCCAAGTCATTATCCTAGCATTCCCCCTTAATCAGTGGTTCACAGCTACAGGAAGTTAGGGGAAGTAAGATATGTGAATGAATGAGAAAGAATAAAGAGAGATTGGGGAAAATGCAGGTTAGAAAATCCATGCTTTTGAAGAAATTACTCATGATATTAAAAATGCATGTCCAGTAATTAGGCTGCAAAGAAAAGAGATTTTTCTCTAACCACTCCCCCTCCCTGCCCCCCAAAAAACATGATAAAAATGAGACGGAAATTTAAAAACTGGAAAAGGCAGCCCTGCCTGGGTAATAGAATCCTTGGTTCAAGTTCCAGTGTGAGGACCTAGACACAGTCCACTTCCACAGGTCTCAGCTTCCTTGTCTGCAAAACGAGATGGTCCAACGGACTCATTCGACAAACACTCAGCAAATGCTTAGTGAGCACCTCCTACGTTCAAGGCATAGTTCCAGGAACTGGAGTTAAAGGGGAGCCCAGGAGAGACAAGATCCAAGCTCACATTGCAGTCATGGAGACAAAAAAAAAGACAAATAGATGATTTAGATGAAATCAGTTCTTTTCATGATAGGGGACTTCAAGAAAACAAAATGTAGAAACTGATTTTTAAAAAGGTGTTTTGGAGGAGTGGGCTACCTAAGGCAAAAACATCAGAGAAGGCTTTTCTGCTCAGGTGTCCATGTATGTGAATGGAGTCCAGGTGTGCAGAAGCCTGAACTGAGGCAGAGAGCAGTGAAGGAGCTGAGCATGCGGGGGTGTGTGTGGAAAGGAGAGGTCACTATGACTAGAGGTCAGTAAATAAGGAGAGCCTGGGGTAGGCAGGGGCCAGGCTTGGGGAGCTTTAAGCCCAGAAAGGAGCAGATGGCACATGGAAACTGGGCAAATTGAAATTTCATTAAGAGCAATATTTACCAAGATGTGGGTGGAACAAGAAAACCACAAAGCACACCACCATACCCCCAGGGTTAGAAACAGCAGGACACCTTCATCACTCCTCCTGCTGCAGGGAGAGGATGGAGTGGTCCCCAGGAGCCACAGGGAGGGAGCTGAATGGGGAAGACTGGTGGGGTCAAGGACCGTGGGAAACAAATGCCCTGGCCTCACTCTCCCACCTCGCGCTAACCCATGACAGAGCTCCCCATGGGCTGACCATAGTGGCCAACCTCCCCATCACCTCCCGTATCACTACCCTCAAGTGAAGGGTAGGACAGAGGAAGGAGAAAAAAGAAAAGAAGTTATCAGAAGATGCCCAGAGTAGCCATAATAAGATGTTTGGTTTAATTATTAGGGCATTGGCTAGCCACTTAAGAGTTTTGAGCAAGAGAGTACTTTAAACTAATTTATGTTAAAAAAAAGTCAATCTAGCCCTGGCTGGTGTGACTCGGTTGGTTGGAGTAGCGTCCAGTAACCAAAAGGTTGTGGTTTGGTTCCTGGTCAGTGCACATACCTTGGTTGTGAGTTCAATCCCCATTTGGGGTTAGATCCCCAGTTGGGGTACATACAATCCCTGGTCTGGGTGCTTATGGGAGGCAACCAATCAGTGTTTCTCTCTCACATCAATGTTTCTCTCTCTCTTCCTCTCTCTCTAAAATGCAGTGAAAAAATGCCCACTGGTGAGAATATTTTTAAAAAAGAGTCAACCTGCCTTCTGTGTAGAGAATGGATTTTAGAGGGACAAGGGCAAAATTTGGGAGAATATTTAGGAGGCTATCACACCAACTAAGTAAGAAGTGCATGTTGCTGTGGTGCAGCATGCTGGCTGAAGATACAGAAAAGTGCATGAATTTAAGATAGACATTGGAAAAATGATATTTTAAGTTCTGTCGTTGCCATGGACTTAACAAATCCCTTCTACAAACCTGGTGGAAAATAAGAACATTGATGCCGCACCCTCAGGAACGTCACTGCACCAGTGCCAACTAGTGCTGCTTTTACAGGGCCAAGTGCACCGAGATTAACTCACCATCTCTGTGCTGTTTTCATTACAAGAAGGGAAGAGAAAAATCAAGAGTTTTCAAGCTCACATGTAGAAAAATGATTTGTCCAGTCAACCTGATAAATAACAAAGAGTAAAGTCTTCTGGTTTTATTGTTGGCATTATCATAAAGAACATGCTGTGCTTGTTATCTGGTTAAGGGGTTTTTATTCTTTGCAGTGTTGAAGTGAGTTATAATCTTTAGTAAACAAATAACGTCAGTAATTTTTAAATTCCACAGCCATGAATGTAGATTGTTGTTGTTTTTCACTCTCTCTCTCTTTGGTGATACTTTTGTCAGACATCAGAAATGCTTTTGTTGTGTTCCCACATGTGGTACCATTTCCAGCTAAAGAGTTGAGGCTGTTTCTAAAAACCCACCAACGTCTCTTCAAGGGTCAGCCTACACCATTGATGAGTGGCTTGAAGGATGGTGTCATAATACCGATCCCAAATCATCACTTCAATCCTGGGAAGCGCCAGTGCCCCATAAATAAACCTGGGTAGATTATTAAATTCATAGTCTCATCTATGGTGGGCCTGGCATGGAAGGTGGTCACAGACAAAATTGTGGAAGAGTTGTTTTGTCATTCTGCACAAAAATGACTTAATAAATATTGTTGAGGGGATTGATAATTTTGCAAAATGTATATGTAAGGATAACAACTCCTCGTATCTTTTTAAATAAAGAACAAGTATATGAGTACTTCACACATACCTGAGGTCAGGTAACAGCCCTGCCACTTAAGCTGGAAGGTATTGATCGAATAGCTCTACCTCTCTAAACAGGGCTGCTTAGATCAGGGGCTTGGGAAATATTTTTTGCAGGACTCCTGTCTATATAAATAATTTGAGTAATTAAAATCAGCATGTGAACACCATCTGGCAGCCCAATAACACACCTGTCAGAGGAAGTTACATGCTCCTGACACTGTCCTCCTGCAACCAACACTGGTCATGAGGCCTCAGGGCAGCCCCTCAGGCTCCAATTCTGGAGCTCCTTTGGGCATCTGGTGGACCAGATCACAGGCTAGAGGGTTAGAGAACAACCCAAAAGGGAGAAACGAAGACCAGGAAATGTGTCCCACACTATCTGACTTGGGTTCTGATCACCTAGCCCAGATGGCTCAGCTGGCCTCCACAGTTCCCAGGTACCACAAGAAGACTTAGATAATTTCAAAGGAGGCACTCCAGAGCACAGGAGGTCCCTGAGAGGTAGCATCTATGGTGATGCCCCTGATCCAAGGATGGCACTTTCTCTTATAGTTCCCTATCTGTAAAATGGGAGTAAAACTGCACCTACTTCCTGAGGCTATTGTGAATATCACATGAAATAATGAAACCATTCAGATCCCTAGTCTAGCATAAGCATTCACTTAATATCAGCTAATGTGGTGCATACATGGATGTATGTACAAACACATACACATTAACATGTCTATTGCAGCCCAGGTCCAAGAAATTTTTTGACAATCGATGTGTGTATTAGCATTTAACACTTGGCTCTACTCTCTGTGATCAAGATCACCAATCATCAAACTCTACAGAGCAAAGACAAACAAACAAACAAACAAACAAACAAAAAAGAGGACACAAAACCTTTAGAATCATTAGGTTTAACTTCACAAAGTTCTACCCAAGTAGATATTAGTTTACAGAGTTTTTATCTTTTCAAATAATGCAAAAACAAAAGTTCCAAAATCTAAATGCCTCAAAACCAAATATCACTGTTCTCATTATTATGATCAACCTAAGCATAATATGATCAACCTGGGTCATCACATACTTACGTTACCAGTGGGATCTTTAGAAAAACTCAGACGCCCACGCATCCAAACCTGCACTCAAGGGTCTGACTGCGGTGTCTCTGGCATGTTGCCCCTCCTGGGGCTCCACATCCATTCTCCAGGCATAGATTTCACACAAGGACAACCAGGTCTGATGTACCTGGAGGCTATTTAAAGAATGCTGACTTTTTTTCCCACACCTGCTTTGGAATCACCCTGGCTATTTCCACCACAGCAAATAGTCATTTCCCAGAGGACTCTAACATGTAGCATGTATAGAGCACTTTAAAATATACAAGGTGCTTCTCTACACTTTAGCTCTGCCCATAAATGGGTTGGTCGAGGGACACTCATGATGGTCATTGATGCCATTGCCACCACCGTGCGTTCATCACCACGGATTTCCTTCAATGGGAACTTCCCAGGCACTAGGCTCTGTTCTGAGGGCTTCCCATAGATTTATTGCTTCCCTGAATCTTCTCTAGAACTTTATGAACTAGATACCCTCACCTTACAGTTGAGGAAACAGAGGCACAAAGAACAGAGCAGTTTACTAACTTGCCCAGGGCCACACAGGTAAGAGCAGGTGGAGCATCTGGCTACAGAACCCACATCCTTCACATAGCCAGCCACAGTGCTGCCTGTGCCCCTGCAGGCCGAGGAAAGATTAACCACCAACAGTGCCACATTCAACAAGCATCTTTCCAAACTGAACCCATCTGCCGACATGTACATTTTATTGGATCTTCTAGGATTCTCCTCTGGTCATGTTTAATAAGTGTTCTGTCAAACACACTGTAAGGTACCCCACTTTCATGTGTTGAAAGCTTTAGACACACAGTTACCATTCTTTAACTTTAAATGACAATGTAACAAAATCCTGGTTCTTGTGGTTTCATTTTTTTTTTTTTTTTTATGGCATGGGTCAGTACCAAGATCAGCTTGCAATAAAGAATTTTCCAGAATAAAAACAAAAATTGGCCATGTACTGTAAGAAAATACTGCATGTGCCAGGAAGCAATGTAGAGATGTTTAAATTTTCCCTGACATGAATACTGACCACTAGAGAGGAATAAAAAATAAATAAATAAAAATTTAAAAAAACACCAGTTGAAGGCAGTTTATACCCAGAGAGGGAAACCTGAGCAGGCTCAGAGTCACCTGTCAAATGAGAGGCTGCATGAGCTTGTGCAGAGGATAGTCACCCAGAAGCCTTGAGACGAGAGCCTGGTCTCGCCTCTACCTAGAGGGATGACTTGCCACGAATCAGTGATCCTCTCTCCCACATCAGATACTTCGACTGTCAAAAGTGTCTCAAATGCTGCATGGGAGCACTCTGAGGGTCACAGAGGAACATATGCACAATGGAGCTTAAAAAGCTAAAAGGACGTATGCCATTGGAGAAAAGAAGCATGACAATAGTGCAAGTGTATAACAAGAAAATCTCCTGGGGCTGGGGGATGAGTGAGTGGAGCATGGAGGATTTTAGGGTAGTGACAGGACTATGTGGGCCACTGCAATGATGGACCCATATTATTACACGTTGACCCAAAGCCACAGAATGTTCATCATCAAGAGTGAGCCCTACTGGAAACTGTGGACTATGTGTAATTATGGTGTGTTAGTGCAGGCTCATCAGTTGTAATAAGATACCTCTCTGGTGAGCTATTGATAATGGGGAGGCTGTGCCCATGAGGGGCACAGGTTATACAGGAACTGTCTATGCCTTCCTCTCAATTTTCCTGTGAACCTAAAAGTGGCCTAAAAATTTTTAATAAAAACAAATCTTATAAGAAGAGGCATACCAAATTTTGCAGCCCCTGCCTGGGTAGCATGTGGGTTTAAGTCTGAGAGGTGCTGGGTCGATTTCTATAAAACTGGAATATTCATTCAAACCATATTCATAAAAAGAAATTTTGCTGCAGAAGCA
The DNA here is from genome assembly GCA_004027475.1 of Anoura caudifer. Classification (NCBI taxonomy): domain Eukaryota; kingdom Metazoa; phylum Chordata; class Mammalia; order Chiroptera; family Phyllostomidae; genus Anoura; species Anoura caudifer. The sequence goes on along the minus strand of PVKU01002497.1, from coordinate 112,682 downwards.
TTCAGTGGATTTGAATGGCTCTTGGCCATTTGGTAAATTGAATGATTTTTTTTTAAGTTACCTTTTGCTGAGCACTGGGTTCCAGAGACTGCTGAGAGTATTGCTGCTTAACAAGCCCCGCCAGGAATTTTCTTTATTGTTATCATAGCTGGATTTAATAGCACTTGGAATTCTCCCTTTTCAGACATTCTCACTTGGAATGTACTAACTTTAACAGTCAGATGTCAGTTTTAGCTAAGCTGTTCTAATTCCCTGAGAGAGCCATATTGTTTTCAGAGAGGAAGAAATACTCTTCCCAGACAGAGTCCTCTAGAGCTGAAAGCTCTCCTCTCTGACTCACAGCCCTGGAGATGTGGGCTGAGGTGAAGAGGCAGTTTGGAAAGCTGTTGAGCAATTGTAGTCCACTAAGTAGTGGTGGTGGCCCTCCCCCACCCCCAGCCCCTACTGCATGCTGGGGTAGCGCTTCACCATTCCTTAGCCATAATAGGCGTGCCGGGTTAATGAGACAAGACATGCATGATTTGTAAGGTCACCTGAAGCAGGTCAGGGATTTATGGGCCTCCATTCTGTTTTCTGGGGAGCGGGGGAGAGGGCAGGCATGCTCAGTGAAGGGAGGAGTTAGGAAACAGAATGTGACCAGTTGCACACACACACACAGGTTTGGAAGAGAAAGCTGACTCCCAGATCAGCTCACACTTTATGAACCACAAGTGGTTTCATCATCATTTCTGGAAAGTGTATAATATTGTAGCAGGCCCTGAGTGGAGTGAATCTGAACAAACCAATCCCTGCACCCCAGGCACCACCCAACAGCCCCTGTTGCATCTAGTCTTTGGAAGCCACATGCACAATGCCTTGGTAAATATAAAGAATGTAAGACACAGCCAAAGCTCTTAAAAAGGTTATAATCTATTTGCAGATGGAAAGATCAAAACCAAGAAACACTATTTGATATATAATAATTTCAACACAAGTTACATCAAAGGGCAACTTATTATATGATGAGTAATATAAAAATTAGCAAAGTACTCAAAAGAAAAAATAGATAATGAGCTATAGACATAGATGAAAACAATATGTTTGTCTCCCAGTAGCCTATACACTAGTGGAATGATTTTCATATTAAGAAGCCATTAAGGGAGAGAGAAGATGGCGACATGGTAAGAGGAAGCACATTCCTCTTCCCCCTTCATACAGGTGAAAAACCTGGCCAATTTACAGCAGAGCACAGCAAACAGACACCAGAAACACAGCATATTTGAAAACAGGAGATTGAAAATTGCAGTGGACACTGAAAAACCAGACAGTAAGGAGAGTACTCCAGCAGCGCGGAGACCAGGGTGGGGACTGAGACCCCAGGCCAGTGCTGGCGGTAAGACTCTAGGGAGGGAGCTGGGTCAACTGCTCCCTGATCAGCCAAACAAGGTCTTGGCAGCACCGGGATAAGCCTGGTTGCTTGAAATCTCACAGAGAGGAGTTAAGATCTCATAGCCCTGGGAGGACTGCGCATTGGAGCTCGTGTGACTGTCTACACCCACTTGCCATTGGGAACAGCTGCGAAGGGATCCATTGGTGCCAGCGCACCACCAGGGGACCTGTGCTGCAGTCATTTGGCGCTATGGTCTCTCAGCGCCTTCGCACCATCGGGGACCTGCGTGGACTACTGGGAGATCTTAAGACACCTGTGTGCGACCTGCTTGGGGGGGGGGGTCAATTCATGCTCACAGGACAGTCAACACTTGTGCATGGAAGGCTGAAAGATCATTAGCGCTTGCACACGCAGGACCGCAGTAGGAGCAGGCCGCCTAAGAAGATACACCTGAGGCCCTGCAAGGAGAGGCCACGGGCTAGCCCTGAGGACAGTAGGCCAAAGATAACTGAGTTCTGAACAGGGAGAAAAACAATACCATCACCCCTTGGCCACTGCAGTCAGCAAGGCCAGAAAAACCAGCTTGGCAAGACTGATAATAGCAAGAGTTTTTGGTGGGTTTTTTTTGTGTGTGTGTGTGTGTGTGTTTTTTTCCTCTTTCTTTACTATTATTAATTTTTCATTATTTTGATCTTTTTTACCCCTCAACTCCTTTTGCTTCTCATTACTTCTTTCTTGTTTTATTCCTTTTTCCTTTCTCTCCAAGCTTATCTCTTCTTCCCTTCTCTTTTTTCTTTTCTTTTTCATTCTGTTTTTCTTTATTCTCTTTTCTTTTTTCATTTTCATTTTCTTCTTTTCTTTTTTCTTCCTCTTTTCTCTTTTTAAACACCTACCAGTGAGACAAAAAACAAACAAACAAACAAACAAAAAACAGCCTGGAACTGTGGAAAGACCAGAGTTGGTCCCAAAAATGGGGCATTTCAACAGCTGAGACACTGGAAGCCATGAACACCAGGATACCAGAAGGAGACAGCACCACTGAATCTCACAGGCATTCTACCACAGAAGTTCACACCATAAACCCAGGGAATGAGAACAAATCAATTTAAGAAACTGAGCCTAACAAGAAGAGCCTCATAAACAATGGGAAGACAAAGAAACAATCCCCAAATGAAAGAAAAGGAGGAAGCCCCAGAAAGAATGCTAAATGAAATGGAGGCAACTCAACTATCAGATTTTGAGTTCAAAGCAATGGTCGTCAGGAAGCTCCAAGAGCTCTCAATGAGCTAGCAGAAACTACAGGGAAGCTACGAGGAACTCACTGCAAACTATATCAACATGAAAAAGGAAATAGAAACTATCAACAAGGGCCAAGATTAAATGAAAAATACAATTTCTGAACTGAAGAACACAGTGTAAGGAATGAAAAGCAGAATTGATGAAACAGAAGATTGGATCAGTGAGTTGGAGGACAAAGTAGAAAAAAACATCTAAAAAAAGCAAGAAAAGGAAAAGAGGCTCAGGAAGAATGAAGAGGGATTAAGAGAAATACAAGACAATATGAAATGTAATAATATCTGTATAATAGGGATACCAGAGGGAGAAGAAGAAGAGCAAGGGATAGAAAACCTATTTGAAAAAGTAATGATGGAAAATTTCCCTAATTTGATAAGAGAAAAAGTCACACAAAGCCAGGAATCACAGAGAGTCCCAATCAAGAGGAACCCAAAGAGGCCCACTTCAAGACACATCATAATTAAAATGGCAAAATTCCAAGACAAAGAGAGAATCTTAAAGGCAGCAAGGAAAAAAAGGAAGTAACATACAAGGGAGCCTCAATAAGGTTAGCAGCTGACTTCTCAATGGAAACACTCCAAGCCAGAAGAGAATGGGAAGAAGTATTCCAAGTAATGAGAACCAAAGGCCTGCAACCAAGACTACTTTACCCAGCAAGGCTTTCAATCAAGACAGAAGGCCAAAGCTTCCCAGACAAAAGAAGTCTAAAAGAATATACCTTTACCAAGCCAGCTCTGCAAGAGATACTAAAGGGCCTGCTTTAAGGAAAGGAAGAAAAGGAGAAAGAGAGGGAGAGGAACACAGGTACAAAAATGGCAATGAATAAGTACCTATCAATAGTAATCTTAAATGTAAATGGATTAAATGCTCCAGTCAAAAGGCATAGAATAGCTGAATGGATAAGAAAGCATGACCCACACATAATGCTACCTACAAGAGACCACCTCAGGGCTAAAGACTTACACAGACTCAAAGTGAAGGTCTGGAAACAAATTTTCCAAGCAAATGGACAGGGAAAAAAAAAAAAAGCCGGGGTAGCAATACTCATATCAGACAAAACAGACTTCAAAAGAAGAGCCATAAAGAGAGATCCAGAAGGTCACTTCATAATACTCAAGGGAAGAATTCACCAGGAAGACATAAACATTGTAAATATATATGCACCCAACACAGGGGCACCTAAATACATCAAGAAAATCTTAGAGGACTTCAAGAAAGATATTGAAAGCAACACAATTATAGTAGGGGATTTTAACACCTCACTGTCAAAGATGGACAGATCTTCTAAACAAAATATCAACAAAGATATTGTGGCATTGAACAATGCTCTAGATAAAATGGACTTAACTGATATATATATAGAGCCCTTCATCCCAAAGAAACTAAATACACATTCTTTTCAAATGCACATGGAACATTCTCAAAGATAGACCACATGATAGGACACAAAACTAACCTCAACAAATTCAAGAAAATTGAAATCACACCAAGCACTTTCTCTGACCACAAGGGACTGAAACTATAAACCAACCCCAAGGGGAAAAACCCAAAACACTCAAAATCATGGAGATAGAATAGCATGTTATTAAACAACGAATGGGTCAAGAACGAAACTAGGGAGGAAACAAAAAAGTTTCTGGAAACAAATGAAAATGAACTCAAAATGACCCAAAACTTATGGGACACAGCGAAGGCATTCCTCAGAGGGAAGTTCATAGTGATACAGGCCTACCTTAAAAAGATAGAAACATCTCAAACAAACTAACCCTATGCCTACAAGAACTCAAGGAACAACAACAAAGACAGCCCAGAGAAAGTAGAAGGAAGGAAATAACTAAGATTAGAGCAGAATTAAATGACATAGAGACTAAAAGCACAATTCTAAGGACCAACGAATCCAGGAGCTGGTTCTTTGAAAAGATAAACAAAATTGACAAGCCTCTAAGCAGGCTCATCAAGAAAAAAAGAGAGAGGACCCAAATAAACACAATCAGAAATGAAAGAGGAGAGATTACAACTGATACCACAGAAATACAAAGGATTGTAAGAAATTACTGTGAAGAAATGTATGCCAAGAAATTTGAAAACCTAGGTGAAATGGACAAGTTTCTAGAAAAATATAATCTCCCAAAACTCAATGAAGAAGAAGCAGAATAACAGCAAATAACCAATAACAGCAAATGAAATTGAAGCAGTAATCAAAAAACTCCCAGCACACAAAAGTCCAGGACCAGATGGTTTCACAGGAGAATTTTACAAAGCATTTAAGGAAGAGCTAACCCCTATTCTTCACAAACTTTTTGAAAAAATCCAAAATGATGGAAGACTCCCAATGTCTTTTTATGAAGCCAGCATCATTCTAATCCCCAAACCAGATAAAGACATAACAAAGAAGGAAAACTTCAGGTCCATATCACTGATGAACATAGACGCTAAAATCCTCAACAAATTACTGGCAAACTGTATCCAACAATACATTAAAAAGATCATACATCATGACCAATTGGGATTCATCCCAGGGATGCAAGGATGGTTCAACATTTGCAAATCAGTAAATGTAATACATCACGTAAACAAAAACAAAGACAAAAATCACATAATCATATCAATAGATGCAGAAAAAGCATTTGATAAGGTATAGCATCCATTTATGATAAAAACACTCAGCAAAGTGGGAATAGAGGGAGCATTCTTCAACATAATAAAGGCCATATATGAGAGACCTACAGCCAACACCATACTCAACAGGCAAAAACTAAAATCTTTTCCACTAAGATCAGGAACAAGACAAGGTTGTCCACTTTCACCACTTCTATTCAATATAGTATTGGAAGTATTGTCCACAGAGATTAGACAAGAAAAGGAAATAAAAGGCATCTAAGTTGGAAAGGAGGAAACAAAACTATCATTATTTGCAGATGACATGATAGTGTACATAGAAAATCCTGTAGACTCAGCCAAAAAGCTGCTGGACCTAATAAATGAATTTGGCCAAACAGCCGGATACAAAGTCAATATCCAGAAATCAAAGGCATTTCTGTATACCAATAATGAAACAGCAGAAGCAGAAATCAAGAAAAAAGTCCCATTCAATATGGCAAAAAGAAAAATAGAATACCTAGGAATAAACCTAACCAAGGAGGTAAAAGAACTGTATGCAGAAAACTACAGAACACTGAAGAAAGAAATCAAGGAAGACACAAACAAATGGAAACATATACCTTGTCCATGGATCAGAAGAATTAACGTTAGCAAAATGTCCATACTACCCAGAGCAATTTACAGATTCAATGCAATAACTATTAAACTACCAATGGCATATTTCACAGACATAGAACAAACACTTCAAAAATTTATATGGAACCATAAACGACCTAGAATAGCTGCAGCAATTTTGAGAAAGAAGAGCAAAGTAGGAGGAATCACAATACCTGATGCCAAACTGTATTACAAGGCTACTGTAATCAAAACAGCCTGGTACTGGCACAAAAACAGGCACATGGACCAGTTGAATAGAATAGAGAGCCCAGAAGTAAACCCAATTCTCTATGGTCCATTAATATTTGACAAAAGAGGCAGTAACATAAAATGGAGTAAAGGTAGCCTCTTCAACAAGTGGTGTTGGGAGAACTGGAAAGCTACGTGCAAAAAAATGAAACTTGAACACCAACTTACACCTTACACAAAAATAAATTCAAGGTGGATAAAATATTTAAATAGAAGTTGTGACACCATTAAAGTCCTAGAGGAGAATGTAGGCAGGAAAATCTCAGATATTTCACGCAGCGATGTTTTTACTGATATATCCCCTAAAGCAAGGGACATAAAGGAAAGAATAAACAAATGGGATCTCATCAAAATAAAAAGCTTCTGCATGGCTAAAGAAAACAGTATTAAAATAAAAAAAGAACCAACTGTAAGGGAAAACATATTTGCCAATGATACCTCAGACAAGGGTTTAATCTTCAAAATATATAAAGAACTTACACGACTCCACTCTAAGAAGGCAAGCAACCCAATGAAAAAAATAGGCAAAAGATTTGAACAGATACTTCTCCAAGGAGGACATACAGAGGATCCAGAGACACATGAAAAGATGCTCGATATTGCTAGCTATCAGAGAGATGCAAATTCAAACCACAATGAGATACCACTTCACACCAGTCAGAATGGCCATCATAAACAAAGCAACAAACAACAAGTGTTGGAGAGGTTGTGGAGATAAAGGGAGCCTAGTGCGCTGTTGGTGGGATTGCAGACTGGTACAGCCACTATGGAAAGCAATATGGAATTTTCTAAGAAAACTAAAAATGGACCTACCTTTTGACCCAGCAATTCCACTGCTAGGATTATATCCTAGGAACCCTGAAACACCAGTCCAAAGAACCTATGCAGCCCAATGTTCATAGCAGCACAATTTACAATAGCCAAGTGTTGGAAGCAACCTAGGTGCCCATCAGTAAATGAATGGATCAAGAAATTATGGTACATTTACACAATGGAATTCTGTGCAGCAGAAAGAAAGAAGGAGCTCCTACCTTTGCAACAGCATGGATGGAACTGGAGTGTATTATGCTAAGCGAAATAAGCCAGGCGGTGAAAGACAAATACCACATGATCTCACCTTTAACAGGAACCTAATCAACAGAACAAACAAACAAGCATAATATAACCAAAGACACTGAAATTGAGAACAAGAGAGGAGAGGGATAGGAATTTCAAGGGAAAAGGGGAAGGGTTTAGATCAACAAATATAAAAGACACATGGACAAAAGCTAGGGGGGATGGAAATGGGAGGGAGCTGGGGAGGGCTGGGGTGGTGGGCTGGCATGGGAGTAGAAGACAGAAAACTGTACAAGAACAATTAAAATAAAATAAAATTATATATTTTTTTAAAAAAGAAGCCATTAAGTCCTGGCCGGTATGGCTCAGTTTGTTGGAGCATCATCCCATAAACCAAAGGGCTGCAAATTCAATTCCCAGTCAGAACACAAGCCTAGGTTGCAAGTTCAGTCCACAGACAGAGCATGTACAGGAGGCAACCAAACGGTGTTTCTTTCTTACATTGATATTTCCCTCCCTTCCTTCTCCTCTATCTAAAATAAGCATGTCCTCCGGTGAGCATAAAAAACAAAGTCATTGATAATACCCCTCAACAAATGCAGTAACAAGAGTGCCTACAAGATACTTTCAGTGGGAAAGCAAGGGCAGTGCAATGAGCTTTGCCTGTGATGCGGACACCAGCTAGCAGTGTCCCTGTCATTATGGATGAAATAAAACATACACACGGACTACTAAGTCCGGTGGAAGAAAAAGGACAGCATGGCTTTTCCCTCAAGGGGAGCAAAAGCTGCAGCACCCACCATGACAGGCCTTTATTTTATTTCTGGTCACTTATAAGATGGTCCTCATTTACTATGCACAGGTTCACTTTAGGGGGTTACCTTTTAGAGACAACAAAGGAGCCAATGCCGCTAATCACATCACAGAAGGATATTAGCAAATGAAAAGGGGAAAAGTGGTTGAGCCAGTTACACTGGTCCTTGCAAGGTTTAGCATGGATTTTAGGAAGTTACAATAAGCACTAGCGGGGTGAGGGAGTTTTCAGCAAAAAGCAAGACTCAAAGCAGCCTAGGTATTTTGCAAATCTGATTACCCATGAGAGAACCTACCTGTGGACGTGGGTTCTGTGCATCTCTGAGTGGGAGCTGGACCCAGGCCATGCAGAAGGGTCTGCCACATACCTGGGCTGTCAGAGGTTTTCTGAAATAAAGTGAAGTCCGAGCCAGGTTTTGAAGTATAAGCAGAACAGAGAAAGGCAGGAACGGAGCTGGGACAACTGGTATGATTGATTCAAACCCTGTCAGAATGCACACTCCTTGTTTCTGATCTTTGCTCCTCCCCACTGTGACAGTCTCAGAAAGATACAGAGAGAGACTAAAGAGGCAATATGTGGATGCACAACTTTTTAACACAGTGACCCTGCCCTTTGGCACATGTGGCCCAACCCAACAGCTTTAAACGGGAAATATCAATTGTATTCTCTTTTCTTGAGCAGGAGTGAGAACAGAGACACTCAAAGAAAAGAGGAAAAGGTGAGAGGAGCTGCTGGCAGGCAAGGGAAGAAGGAGCTGGTCAGATACTTTCAACTGAAACTACTTTCTTTACATTTGTTTGATTTAAGTCTTTGTTTAAATTAGGCAAAAGTCCTTTAATATTCATTTTCATTAAAAAAAAAAAAAACAGTTTGTATGAGGGTGACCCCCATGAGTTCTGTGTGAGATTTTATTGCATTACCAGTGTAATGATGACACTGGGTGTCTGGTTTGCTAGGAGTGTGGGGGTGCCTGTCACTGTATTCATAGCCCTTCAAGGTCCAGAATTGTATTTTCCTTATCTTTGTAAACTCTACAATGCTAGGATACCTTCCATGGTTGATAAACTTTTCCAGAATTAAAACAAGCTGATAGGCTGAAGTTGCATTCCTTAACTAGGTAATTACCTAACAGGCGACCTGGAAGTTCTTATTTCACCCTTGCTCCTGGAGTCTAGATGATGCTTCTTGGAGACGAGAGCACAGACTTCATAGCAGGAGCTGCAAAACAGAGCTGCATGAGTCTCCCTCGGTTTGCATAGATTTTCTTAGCCCCAGAGATGGATTTAGATTTACTGTGATGTTAATGAATATTAAACTTCAAGGTTCCCTCCAACCCCTTCCTCTTGTACTGGAACTGTGGGTGCTGGGAATGGCTTGGAGTTCTAGTGAGTTCCAGGTGGGAAGAGGAAGCCAGAATGCAATTAGGAAACATGTCTGTATTCCTATTTCTAGGCAGTTGACTGAAGGATCCTATGAGAAAGGAAATGAATCATCCATGCTCCAGTTCATTGTACTTCAATTTATCATTCTAAGTCAATGGTCACACTTACACTACCCATCACATTTCTAATTTTGCACTTGTTTTATGAAAGGCCCCCAATTGTATAAGGCTCAGGTCCCACAACCTGGATCTGCCCCTGGTTTACTCATACTGTGTCTTAAAATTTACTTTTAAATTATGGATAGTTGCTCATATCTTTTAAAATCAATACATTGAACATAATAACCTGGATTTCCAGTGTGTTTGGACAACTGGTAAGTGTATGTTGTCCCTTCTAAAAGGCTCCAGTCAACTGAAGCCGGGTTGTGGCTGGCCTACGTGGATGGGCCGTGTGCTGAGAGTTTGCTGCATACACCTGCTCCCCACCGAGTTTTCTCTAACTCTGCTCCTCTCATCTGAGTTTTCAAATCTGTCTCTTTACTGTATGTCCACCAGGGCACTTGCCAAAGTGACTTGCAAAGATCCCTCAGTACATTACCAATGAATGGGTGAAAGAGAAACAAATGTTCCCCTAAACACATGAGAGAAAAAAAGAGAAGAAATGCTTATAATGACATGTGAAAGAAAAAAGAGAAAACAGATGAGAGGTAATACCAGGAACAGGCACTTAGGACTGGAAGATGGAGAGAACCAAGGAGACGGTGATGACCTTGGGCGGAGTGAGTGTCTTGTGCTTAGAAAGGGAGAGCTGGAGGGTCCGAAGGCAACAGAGGTGAGCTGTCTGTCCCTCAGCTCACTGCCCCCTGCTCTGTCACCTCGTAGCTTACCTCATGCTGGCACATAAGGAAGTCCACAAGGGGTCAGACTTTAAGCTGACAACGCTGAGCTGTGCTACAGACACATCTACATAGAGCATCACTCCCAGTGGGTGGAGGCCCAAGGACCACAGCTGTGGAAGGCAGAATTCTCAAGTCACCCTCAATTAGTTACACCCCTATATAATCCTTCAGCATGGGATGGGCTGCCGAAGGAGACACATGACCCTGTCCTTACTAGGTGGTATTACCTGGCTGAAGTAAAGAGATTTTGCCCTGCAAAATATCTTTAGGGTTCCTAATTATCATGATTTTGAGTTAATCAAAGGGGAGCTAATCCTGGGTGGGTCTGACTAATCAGATGAGCCCTTTAAAAGAAAGTTTCCCAAGGCAGATTCTCTGGCTGGCCCTGAGGAAACATCCATGATGGGTTCTAGAGCAGCAAGGAGCTGAATTCCTCCAACAGCTAGTGAGCTGGGAAGAGGACTCTAAGCCTCTCTCTGATGGGACCACAGTCCCAGCCAACACCTTTATTGCAACTTCGTGAGATTTTGAGCAAAGGATCAGCTAAGTCAAGCCCGAAACCCTGGCCCATGGGAAAATAAGTGCCTGTGCTGTCTTAGGCTGGTAATTTGTTAGACAGCCAGGTATAACTGATGGCAAAGGAAAGGAAAGCCATAACAAAAGAGAAAGTGCCAGGATTGCTTGAAATCAGTAAGAATAGTTGGAGGTGAGAAGAGGGTAAAGAGAGGAACTTTCAGATGTGCTAAGAATTGTTCTAGGTACTCCAATGGTTATTAAACTTTCCAACTTTTCTGGAGAGCATTTCTAACTCCATCTTACATGAAGATGCTCAGTGTCTCACAGGACTTTAATAACTCACTCCAGGTCATGGTGGTAGCTAAGACTCAAATGAAACTCCCCCTGCTGCTAGAAGCTCCTGTGTCTCCCTACATCACATCAAGGCTCACTTCAGGCCTCAGGAGAGAAGGTCACAGGGTAGCGATGCAGAGAAGTGCTGCCGAGGTGATCGATCAAATGTAGGACAAAGCCTGGTGGCCTGCTCTTGCATTGGCCTGCTGCTCCCAATGCACTGCAGGCCATGCTGTTTCCCTAGGGAACATCCTCATCAAATCCCACAAAAATTTTTTTTCTCAAAAAATGCCTGCATAGAGAGGGAGAAGGATAAGCTTCTATATGAGCATATTTATATCCATGGATATTCCATGCTATAGGGGGTATAAATCCCAGAGGGCAGCTGCACAGTATGATGGGAAAATTGAGGAAAGCTATGATTACCAGCATTTCACAAATGCACTGAAAAAAGAAACTTGCTTCCCTACACATACACGCACTTGCAGACATGCAGGCCATCAGAGGAAAAACAATTAACTCCTGTCCAACTCATCTAGGTCATGCAGACCCTCATAGTCAATGCTGGCTTCAGCTGTTTTTATCACAACTTTCACTAAGGAAACAATTCTCTGCCAAGCTGCCTTCTTCTCATCTCCACAGTCCTCAGGATAACAATTTGTTTGGATTTCTTTTGTTTTTAAAGTAGCTCAGAATAGTTTTTTCTCTACTCAGATAATTCAGCAATGTTCCTTATCCCACCAGTCTCTTCCCCACCCAAGACCTCCCTGCCGTGGGCATCTCCAAGCCTGGCAGGGTCCCTTCAGGCTCCTGTGCATCCCCATGGCCAAACCTCCTTCCACTTGGCCTGTTTTCATTGAAGACCAGGAGCCTGGGGATTGACTGAGGACAAGGACATTCTGGTTTGAAAGAGAGGTCATGGTGTCTCAAAGGCAGAATAAAGCCCCCTCTTCCTATGTTAACATCTTAATCTCAGGAATCTGACCATGCTGAAGTACATGGCAAAAGGGAATAAGGTAACAGATGGGAGTGATTAAGGTTGCTGACCAGCTGATATTGCACCAGAGTTTATCCAGGTGAGCCCAAGGTACTCACGAGGGTCCTTAAGTGTGTGTGTGTGGGGGGGGGGAGGGTAGAGGAGAGATACAACACGGTAAGAACTTGACCCACTGCTGCTGGCTTTGAAGATGGAGGAAGGGACCATGAGCCAGGACACATAGATGGACTCTAGAAACTGGAAAAGGGCAAGAAAACAGCTGTCTTCTAGATCCTCCAGACAGGACCCAGCCCTGCAAACACCTTGATACCAGCCCATTGAGACCCATCTCAGACTTCTGACTTCCCAGACTGCAGAATAACTAATTTGTACTGTTTAAGCCCCTCAGCCTATTGCATACAGCAGGACTAAGAAAGTAATACAGCCTATATGAGAATGCTGCACAACCATTGGAACGCTTATGCACATGTCATCAGCCTCTACAAAGGCTCCACAGCCAGGCCACTCTTCCCAAAGGGAACATGGGTGGGCTTGCACTGCCTCCTTTCTGACACAACCTGATTAGTGGTCTCTCCCAGAAGACCTTAGTTAAATGAATGACTGCTCAGATCCAAAGAGTGGACTCAAGAATCAGAGAATTCAGGCAGACACCCAGACTTGGGACGTTAAAAGTTGTACAATGAGTTATTGTCATATCAGGTCTTCATCTGTCACCCACTGATCTTTTAAGGGTTTAGTGGCCTCCTGAGACACAAGCAGTCACGTGTGTAACAGATGATACCTGGAGGCCCACGTGCATGTAAGATTGCAAAGAAAATTCAACCCTACTTTACATGCATACATAGCCTGTTCTTTTGTTGTTGTTGTTTGTTGTTGTTGTTGTTTTTTTTTTTTAATTTTCTGAGCTGCCAACTATTAAGCAGCTTCTTGAGAGCAAGGTCTTTATTTTATTTTTTGATGAGCAGTTAACCCCTGGCACATTCTGGGTGTGCAATGTTCCATCTTCGATTTGGAATGGATTTTGCCCTTAGGTGGGCCTCACTCCCTTCTAGGAAAAGCTCTAGAGCCTCTTCACCCTAAGCCCAGGGAACCCCAGCTCGGACTTGTCCCTGCTCCAGACACCCTCCGGCCTCGAATCTCACACCCTACTGAGAATACAAAAGGGCGTTCAACTCGTGCGTCTTCCCCGGACGGAGAGCATTGTGTTGTGCTAGATGTGCAGACACCCTGAGTCAGGTTGTCCAGAAAGCGTGCATGCCAGAAAAATGAAAGGCTTTTCGTTTTCTCCGTGGACATGTATCCAAGTCTGATAGTTGAGCTGCGAGATGTATAAAGTCTGTGCCTGTGACCCTCAAACGAGGAGAGAAAGTGGGAACTTCGCTCTATTAGAGGCTTTGTTAATCGGCAAGTGGTCCAGTTTATCTGCGAAGCGTGGTGCGCTGCGAGTCCCGCAGGAGCGCGCGCCCCATCTCGGGTAGGAAATACCCGCTCGCCTGCCTCCCAGGCAGCTGCTCCGCGGCGGGAAGCCCCACGGCTCCAATCCGCCCAGGCCCAAGCCCTCAGCATACACCATCTGAGAGCCCAGGCGCTTTGCAACCCTCCTGTCTGTCCTTCCGGCTTCTTAACTTTGCCCCTCGCTAATGCGGGACCCTGGCCCTGCCTCCAGACCCTGCGCCTCTGCGTCCTCTCAGCCAGCTGCAAAGAGTTAAGACCCGGCTCAGAAGACACTTCTGGCTGCTCCAAGTCCCTAGCCCCCGCTCGCCGTTCCTGATTGGCTGAGCTTCTGTCAGTAGTAAAAAAGTATCAGATAGCAAACTTCGGACCTTGATAAAGGCGTGGTGGTAATACTCCGCAAACGCTAGCAGCCTATGACATCAGCCAAGAACGCCTGGGATGACGCTGCTCCTGGCCAGACGCAGGAGGAGGAGGGTTCTGCCGGCTAAGAGTTAACCAGCCCCGCACAGCGAGGGGGGAGACATCAGTTTTCTGGGGACACTGGTTTCGGTCACAGACTGCCACTGTACTCCTACCCAGGGGAGCTCCCGGAGAGTTGGATGAATTCTGGGTTGTTAGCTGCTGTCAGCTGGGCTCCCGGGAGCCCGTTCCTGGTGGAAAGCAGGGGGCGTCTGGCCAAGGGACCAGCGGCTCGCTGAGACTCAACATGACCCTCCTGGGGGCTGAGCACTCTTTGCTGATTAGGAGCAAGTTCAGATCAGGTAGGGCTGAGGCATTTAGCATTCCTTCCTAAACTTTCCTCTTCTGCGCTTAACTCTAGATTGCTTTCCAATAAATGTCTCAAAGCCCGCCGTGGCTGCTTCAACCTTGTTCCCCAAGAGAACATTTTGGAAGTGAAAATTTTATTTGACTTTGGGGGCCTTTCCTGTCTTCCGTTTTTAAGTCCTTTGAGTGGTTGAATGTGGTTTTGTTTGTGAAAAGGCCAATCCTTTCATTTTATTTTTTCTATGAATTTGTGAATAAAAAATTTGGAGATTGACCCAAACGGAACAAGTTTGAAAATGAACAAATAAGAGATTTCAGGATTATGAGCTGCATAATATTAGCTATAATTGCTGAGAAGATGAACCTGATGCTGTATATCAGATTACAGGGGTCACTTAAAATGTAGCTAATCCAAACAATGTATTTCCCAAAAAAAGTCACTTGGGGGAAGTAAAAATAGCAAATTTGGAGCACAACAAGTATTTAAGATGACATCACTGTAGAAAAAAAAAAGTCCAGTGCCACAAATATTTTTCCCAAACCATCTGATATTTATAAATGGAGAATTTTCCCCCAAATTTCTGTGTCAGTAGCGCATAGAGAAACTTCTCAAAGGACGCTGAGTAAAGGTGAGTGAGAGAGATGGGAATGCTGAGCGCTGCTCACGAAGGGTTGGTGTAGGCACCCATGGCGGCTTTGAATGTGTGAGCTTCCACATTTAGACAGAGACACTTGCCTTCTTAAGTTCTTTCTCCATTGCTCTGTGTATAATATTGGTTTTGTAAAAGCAGTAACAAGCCACTCAATAAATGGCAGAACTTTTACTTAGAAGATGAATTCATTTGTGAGAACTCCGATGTGAACATTCCATAGAGCAGGTGCTGGTAGGATGCTGGCCTAGTTTGCTAAGTGTGCTTTCCCCTTTTAATAGGACCATTCAGTGTTTCACTTGGGATGGATGTTTCAAGAATGAGAAAAGTGGATGTTGGAAAGTAAGGGTTATCTGTGATTGTCTTAGATGTTCCTGGCTTTGAAATGTCTGTGGTTCCATTGGAGATTTCCTTAGTCTCTGTACTGTTGGAACAAGATGAAAACTCAAGCTTAGCCGGCCATAATACTCAGGGCCCCGGCA
Source organism: Anoura caudifer (assembly GCA_004027475.1). Taxonomy (NCBI): domain Eukaryota; kingdom Metazoa; phylum Chordata; class Mammalia; order Chiroptera; family Phyllostomidae; genus Anoura; species Anoura caudifer. The sequence goes on along the minus strand of PVKU01002497.1, from coordinate 97,162 downwards.
CTCTGGGGCCCATCTACCAGCCATTGGGTTCAGTGTTGGTTAGTTACATCCTTCCTCTCCTTCCCTTGGTGAGGTGAGATAGTTGGTCTGTTAATCCACTAGAGACTTGGCCACTGCTTTGTAATTTGGTCAAAACCGCAAGGCAACACTGCCACCTTTCTGAAGAAAAGAGGATGCAGGCTTGTTTTGCAAAAAGCTACATTCATGTCAAATGCACTCTTACCAGTTCATGTGAAGGGCAGGAGAGGGGCTGGCTTGTCTCTCAAAGGATTTGGTGAGATACTGGATGGGATTGCAAGGACAGGTTTATCAACGAAAGCTTTACCTCCGGGATGCAGCCCAGAGGGAAGATGATGGCTCCCAATTCCTGCCTCCATGGACTGGTGTGGTTCTGGGGTCTCCCAGGCAGACCCTGGAGCTTCTGAGAATTCCAATTGCTGCCTCTTCGCGCCCCCGCCCCGCCCCGCCCCCGCCCTTAAAGCTCGGACAGGCTCTGGAAGGATAGCGTCAGGGAACAAAGTGTCAAAGCAGATGTGGGCATGCTCAGTCCTCCACCTCTGATAAGCAGGGAAGCTGGGTCTGGAAACGGACTGAGCAGATTGATCATCTGTGATGCGAGGGGTTGATCATCTGAAAGGCAGAGAAGAACAGCAAGCAGAATGTAAAACTAAGGAGACATAATATTGAGGATGGTGATCATTCATTCCGGGTGTAATTACAACTACAGCTGCCCCCACGTGGAAGCCTGGCCGGCAGTGCATTTACACAGGGGCCTACCTCTTCCTGAGAGGACTTGGTTTATTGGGTAACTAACAGTGGATTAGGAAGCCTTCTTCCCTGTTTTGATTTTGCTCTTGTTCTCTCTCTTCTTTGTTTCTTCTTTTCTCTCATGAGCTACTTAGAATGTAAACTCATAAAATTCTATCTGACTGCTAATGTTTACTTTGACAGCAGACATCATGGTGTTTCATATTTCATTAAAAATATTTCAAAAAATTAGTGAAACTAAATTGCTCTCTGATCATAGTAGACTCCTTGTAATATGGACTTGTTTATTGGTGAGCAGATAACTGCTTCGACTCTGAAGGTGACAAGAATGGCAACAGCGTCCAGCCAGCTTCCTGTGAGCTATATTCGAGTGACCTTGTGATTAAGGGAGACACCATGCCACAGGAGCAGTGACCTGTGACAGTGTCCATGTATGAACGTGTTTGATTCTATAAACGCATCTCATCCGAGAGGCCAGCCGCAGTTTCATGGTTGAGTGTGTGGGTCTAGAGCAACACTAGCTGGGATCTTAGCGGGTATCTCCACTTGTTAGTCATAGAGCCTGGAACCTTAGGAAAGCTACAGAATTCTCTCTGCCTCCAGGTGCCTCATTTGACTAATGAGAATAATCAGAGGGTTGTTGTGAGGATTAAATGTGGTCATGCAAGTAGACCACAAGGAAAATGCTTGGCACTTAGTAAGCCCTCAAAAAATATTGTTCTATTGTTAATATGACTAAGAAGCCACATTCTGTAGTGATCACTTTCTCTCTGAGTCTTGGTTATTTCATGTGTAAATGCCAAAGTCGGACTAGATTATTTCTCAGACCCTTCAGTAACATTCTGTGGTTCTCTGAAAACACATAAAGATTGGGCACAGACAAAACTGAGACTGGGCTTCAAGGCAGTTGGGCAGATATGGTAGTCAGCTCGTATAAATGCAATAAATAGTGTTACTTTTAAATTCAGTACATTTTTATGGTTTTTAATCTCACTGTTGTTTGGTCAACATCAATAATCAGTATCACTGTCAACAATCTTCCTCATAATCTTGTGTCAGTGAAACACACGGATTTATAGTGTGTACACACACACCATGCACAAACGATCAAAATGAGTGGGGTGGGGGGCATTGATGGATTTTGCTTCTGAAGAACTATTGTGTTTCGTTCGTTTCTTTCTCTTTTTCTCCTTTTCCCATTCAAACAGCTCAGCACTTTGGCATCTTCCAGGACATGGTGTCTAGCCCCCACAAATTTGGGGTTGTCAAATTTAGGAAATGAAAATATAGGAGGCCAACTTAAATTTGAATTTCAGATAAACAATAATTATTTCAGCATACTGTAATATCAAGGGTGTGTTTTTATCTGATACCCAAATTGAACTAGGCATTTTGTGTTTCATCTGGCAACCCTGCCTACAACCTGAGTGGTCTTTGCTCAATACTCTCTGCTGCCTGGTCCAGGATCCATCGCACTCTCAAAATGTGGGTGCCCAAAGACTCCCCAAAATGCAAATCTTGCTTTTCAGGCATGAAAGCAGAGATTCAGAATGAGGAGGGCATGCCGTCAGCATGAACTCTGGGTCTCTCGGGGCAGAGCCAGCATATGGATTAGAGAAGACTATGACAACTTCCCTTTTAGCTTTCTGGGGAAGGGGAAGAGGAAGATGAGTTCAGCAGACAGGCTGCTCAGGTGCAGGGGCTTCCGGACTGGGGGCCGCAGCTGAAAGAAGCCGAGGGCCATACAGAACAGGCATGAAGAGGCGGTGGCTGAGCTCAGCTCAGTGTTGGGTGGTAGAGCACACCAGCACCGCATTCTTCAACATCTGGGGACAGGCCTCCAGTGTCTGTGATTGCTGTGTGTCCTCCCAGGGAAAGCAAGGGACATCTCAGGATGCTGTACACCATCCTCTTTCTGTGTGTTCTCTGTCTTCCAGCCTTCATATCAACTAACAGGACAACTGAGTTCTGCTTTAAGCTAGACCCTTAACATCTCTGACACTGAACGTTTCTTCAATGAGTCAAGGAGACTGGTTGGTCCAGAGGTTTTTACCATATGGACACTATTGAAGAAAATTCCACCAGGATCTCAAGAGAAGTTCAGGCTCTGGCCTTACCTTCATCATTACTTCATTTTATAACCTAGGACAAATGTGTTAACCCAGTGCCTTGTCATGTCTATTATGAAAAAGACACTCATCTAGGTTAAATTATTTGTCCTATAAAACTGTATAAACAGATAGGTATATATAGATATGCATTTTTAATCTAATTTAATTGACCTCCTTATGCTTCGTTTTTTTCATCTACAACATAGAGGATTTTGACTGGTTTATCGCTGAAGTTGCTTCCAGCCCTAACACTTGGTATTTTTCCGAATGAATGGCCCCAAGTATTTTTGTAAAGCTTTGAAGACTGTAAGCTTTATAAAAGCATTCCTGTGATGTTTCTGAACTGTTGTATTCTCAGGGAACTTAGCATATGCTAGATGCACAATAAATATTTCTTAAAAGAATGAATGAATAATTCACACCTACCATTTTCATAATTAACACAGTAGCATTCAAGAAAATTATTTCAATTGTTTCATATGTTCGGTCTTCTTTTCAAAATTTCTTTCACAGCTTTTGGGTGTGAAGCCTACAGAAGCGCAAATAACTTGTCCCCAATTCCATCTTCCTATTGAAATGACCAGTAGAATATTTTTAAAGTTGGGAAAACATGTTCCATTAAAATCTTTCAGGAATTTCTACTAGACAGAATCAGAACGAGAAGAATTTAAGCTCAAATTGTCCCTCTGCACTTCTGTACAAAGTGTCCACAGCTCATCGATGTCCACTTCCTTCCTCTGCTGACAACCACTAATTGCCTTTGTGGCGACGGCATTAGTTTCCTACTTCTGCTATAGCAAGTTACTACAAAGTAGTGGCTTAGAGCAGCATGAGTGTGTCATTATCTTATAGTTAACCAAGGTCAGAAATTTAAAAAGTGTCTTGCTGGTCAAGGTGTGTGTTCCTCCTGGGGACTCTAAAGGGAATCTGTTTCCTATCTTTTCCAGACCGTGGAGGCCACCATATCCTTTGGCTTGTGGCCCCTTCCTTCATCTTAGGCAGTAGTGTAGCATCTTCAAATATCTCTCTGACTGGACTCTCTGCTTCTATGTTCCACATTTAAGGACACTTGCGATCTCATCAGGCTTACCCCAAATCATTTTCTTAGTTTAAGGTCACTGATTGGCAACCTTCATTCCACCTGCAGCACCGGTTCCCCTGTGCCATGAGTCCTAGCCAGCACTGGCTGCTCTAACAAAAGAATGGTGGCAAACCAACAGCAATTGATTTTCTCACAGCTCTGAGGCTGGAAGTCCAAGGGCATGGTACCAGCAGGGTCACTGTCTGGTGAAAGCCCTCTTCCTGGCTTGCAAGCTACTTCTTGCTGTGTCCTCATTTTGCACGGAGTCTGAGAGGGAGATAATGGCTAGTATCTCTTCTCATAAGGGGACTAATCATATCGCCAGGGCCCCACCCTCATCACCTTATATAAACTAATCACACTGCCCTGAAGGCCCATCTCTAAATACCATCACATTGGAGATTAGGGCTTTGATGTGAGTCAGGGGTTGGGGGGATACAATTTGGTCCATAAGACCATGTTCACAGGTTGCAGGGATTATGACATGGGTACCTTTGGGGTTGAGGGGGGTGTTATTCTGCCTATGACAGCAACTTCCAATGTGGTGTTCCCAGTTTTCACCCCCATAAGGCCTCCATCCTGCAGACTTTGCCCTGCAGATCTTTTCTTATAACGTGGGTTACCTACCCATAATCCCCGTGTTTTCTCCAGGGTGATCCATAAAAGAGTAAATCCAGTTGTTTAGCAGGATATTTTTTTTTAAGTGGGAGGCAAAACATACTGAAAATTAAATTGTATTTTTTAACTTCAGGATTTCTCCAAAGCTGTAATATTTCTAATGTACATTATGAGCTTCTAAAGTACAGTGATTCCCAAATGTGTTGGACTGTATTCGCATGGCATCTCCCAGGGCATATCTAGCTGGGCAGACACATTGTGGAAGATTCTGCTCTAAGCAGAGAAGCCATTGCTTTTCAACAGTCATTCATTTAATGAGGTTAATCTTTATGTGGATGTTGCTGGAAAGCTCTCCCCACTCCCAAGGTAAGAACTCTTTCCTTCCTGGCTGCTTATTTATCTCTGGCTCACCCTTCACTCCTCAGATCTATTATTTTGGGTGTCAGGACTGATTCCCCACCCCAAGGATATCCCTCAGAGGATTCTACTCCCTGCCCTCGAGGAGCTCCCAGGCAATCTGAAAAATGCAGTGTGAGAGTTATATATTATTAATTAATTCATTCAACAAATATTTCTTTCATGGCTCCCTATAGTGGAGACTGTGCTGGGAGCCTTGGAGAAGGTGGGGAGCAGAAAAGACACAGTCCATGTCCTGACATGGAATCAGAGAGCCGCTCTCTAACTCCCTGCACATGGTTCCCACAAGCTGTACCTTCAGACGTCCATATTGGAACACAATTAGCTGGACCTGAAAAGATGAGTGTATTTTTTTCATATTAAATGGGAAATTTAAATCTTTTTTAAAAGCCAAAGGAAACTTCAGGGTCTGACTCAGGCCACCTGCTTGATCCTGACTCAGGATCACTGCTCTCACCCGAGGCCTAACTGTGTTGTAGATTTCCTGAGGTACCAGGTGGCCTCCCCCAACCATCTTACATGCAAGAGCCCCAACCTTCTCTGCCCCTGAACTTTCCCTGTCTTAGCTCTGACCATTACTGGGCATACTAGATATTTTATTTGTTATTCCATGAGGGTAGGAACTTTTGTTTATTTGTTCATCTTTACTGGTGATTGGCAGATAGAAGGCACCATTTAATATGTGTTAAGTTAGTACATTTTATCCTGTGCCCAAAGAATACTGAAAAACAGTAAACAACATATATTTTGATACATGTTTAGGCATTAAAACTATAGCAAAAATAAAAAGGAATTAGTGAATAGAAATACAAAACTCAGACAAGTACAATAGGCACCTCTAGAGTGGGAGGGGCAAGTTAATTACAAAATCTTCATTCATGGACTGATGGTGATTGGGTGGCAGTGGACCAAGAATTACATGGACCAAGAACTACGACTAATCTCATTTTGTGTACCTGAGGTACATAAAAATATTGTTTTCTAAGACCAGAAAGAGTGGTGCTCATCTTTTATCTGCTATAGTATATGCAGGGATTCATATACTATATGATATGATTATGATTATATGATTTTGTTAAATTGGATTAAACCAAACTGCAGGGATTCTGCTTAAGAGGATTAGATTGGAGACTAGCAGAAGTGCATGGCAGAAGCAGCAGTGCTGGAGCCCAGCTAGAACTTCACATATTTCACAGAAGCCCAACCTGAACAGGAGCTGCTAGAGCCTGAAGTGCTCATTCATCTCCCTTGTTTTCATCTCATCAGCAAAAACTTACTGGTCAGATGCTGACCAGTTATTTAGCTTGCATCTCCACCCAGATCAGGAAGGAGGAGCCAGCAAGTGTGTTTCACAGGCACCTGCCTTCTGGGTCTCATTCCTGATCTCTAGCGATACTTCCTCACACCCCACTGTTACCCCATGACCTTGGGGAAGTCACCTCAGCTCACTAGGCCTTTGTTTTCATACTGATAAAGTGATTCATGCCATTTGTGAAAGAAAGAACTTCGAGAGTCATCAAGGGTTTCTTTTACAGAAAACAGTCCCTGTCCCTCATGTAGCACAGTAACTGCATGAAAGAGAAGCATGGAGCAGTTAAAAGGTTTGTGTGAACACAAAGAAAATTTTAAAAAAATGAAAATCTTTAGCCAAATAGTAGTTTTGCAGCCTTACAATTTTAGTCTTTTGATTCTCATCTTTATTAAGCAGGTAGCGTTTGTTTCTTTTTTAAGTCAATAATTTGCACTGACTTCTATTCTGAGATCATAGCCACTTAAGCCAAGCATGACTTAATCAGACTTCGATCATTATTCTTAGGTAAAATACCAGGGTCTCCAAGTTCTTTTAAAGTAAAATGTATTGTTTTTTCTCTGAAATTTAGAATAAATAAGGGCGATTCTTGACTTTTATTTTTACAAGGCCCGGGAAGGTGCCCTCTAGAACCAGATAAAAAACAAATTTCTTGTCTCCTATTGGTTGAGAGAAGATGAATTCTCCCGTTTACTTATAGACACTATGAGAGCACTTCCCTTTCACTTCAGTTACTCCAGGTGATGTTTGCTGTATTCCACAACCTTAGGTCATTAGAAAAAGCATAGCTAGCATTCTAGCAGTGGAAACAGTGGATTAAGCCACTGTAATATTGTAAAATGTATTTATTGGGTTCCCTCATTTATAGGAACTTAGCCATCTCATGGTATGTGTAGTAATAATGAGTAAATATGCAACTTTGCAAATAATTAGTATGTCTTGCTTAGCACCTCTTGTTCGGCATGCCAGTTTGAATTACCATGTAAGTTTTCCATCCTTCAGTCTGTATCTCTTTCCCCTCAGCCTCTTAGTTGTACAAACAATCATTAGTTTCTTTTTCATAAAATATAGACAAACAGCCCCAGGGTGAAATGACTGGCCCATAAACTGTGCTGGCTTACCTAATTCCAGAAACCCTCTCCCTTCAGGAAGCCATTCACCTTGTTCTCTTGGGACTGATCGGGCTGGGTTCTCAATCTGAAATAAAATGCCACATGGAACTTTTTGGGTCTCAAGCTCCTGACATGGCAGTATGAGGCTAAGGAACACACAAAATCCAGAGAATGCTATTCAACATTAATTGATTGAACAATAATCTCCTCAATGCTTTAAATATTTCTACTATTTTGTAGAGATATTTGTCCAGATGCAAAAAGATTTTTACAAGGTTATATCCAAGTGTATGCATAAATTTACACTCAGCCTTTTTATCAGTCAGCAGAATATTGTAAGGACTTTTTCAAGCTGACTACATAGCAGCATAACTCTTGTTTTATTTATTTATTTTTTTATGAAAAGGAAAGGAATTATTTATTCAAAAGTTAATACAAACTTAAGAGTAATGACTTAATGTCTTCATTGAGATCCCAATATCCCTTAGAATACCCACAAATGCACACAGTCCTTCCTTCCCCGCTTTGCCCAGTCCAGGGTACCATGTCTCAGGAAAAGAAATAGAAGCACATGGCTCAGGTAGCCCCTAGTTCTTCCCAGTATTCTGTGCTCAGCTGGCAGGCCTCCCTTGGTTCTTGGCATCATCAGCTGTGTCACCACTGTGATCTCCAGTTATTCCAAAGCCATGTGACACCTTCTCATGGCCTACCAGCAAGAATCCTGTCATCCCTTTTCTTTCAGGCAAAGTCTCTCCTGCTTCCTAAGCCATGTGGCAAGAGGGAGAACCAGAAAGCTGCATAGTCCCAACTAATTCTTGTTTTAAAAATTGTACTAAACTCCACTGAGTGAGTATATAGTAACTTACTAAATCTTTCCCAATGTATTGGAAAATTCAACCCATTATAATTTTTATATTTAAAATAACACTATTATGAAAATCCTTATGCACATAGTCTTGTTCTTCCTCTGGATTGTTTTATAGAATACTCATTGTTTAGAGTAAACTTCTAAGTGTGGGAATAATGAATATAAATCTTTATGATCCATTATGGTAGCTATTATTTCTGGAGTACTAACAATGTACAAAGCTTAACCATAATCCTATTTCCATGTGGTAATGAACTCCTATAACAGAACTAGCTCAGAGTCACCTTGGGTACTTATCCAATGGTATATGATATTTGGTGAGCTTTTCACACCTTTGGTGTGAAAAGGAAAAGGAGCCAGGGTTACCTGATAACTTTGAGAACTTGTGTGTCATCTGCTATGTGGGGACCAACTGTGACCGGATATGACTGATGACTTGTCAGAGGAGAGGTAAAGAGAACTAGGAGTTCTCGAGAACCTATTATCTGTGGCACTTTTACTCTTTCATTTAATCCTCACCAAAGTGCTATGATTATCCCCATTTCATAAATGAAGAAGCTGAGGCTCAAAGATGTAAGATGTTAAACAACTTGGTCAGAGTACCATAACCAATAAATGGCAAGGGCCAGATCTGATCCCATTTGTGACTATCTCGATGGCAACCTAAAGCCCCAGGCTCTGCACCCCTGCCTCACCCCTTACTTACACACACCTGGCCCACTGGGTCTAATATACCTCATTACAGACTATGACTCCAGGCATACACCCTGTTGCTATTATTGGGTTTAATTTCCTAAATAGTGATTTATCAAGACTTTTTTTCTCTACAAGTTAGCCTATAAATTATACATGTCATCTCCCCCAAATCCTAAGACTTTTAAGGAAACTTGATTATTTCAATCTCAGTTTATTTGAGAAAAAATATTCAAGAAATTTTTGAAAACTAACAACTGTAAAAGTAGACTTGCTCAAAAACACTAAATATAGCTATTCAAGAAATACAGATTGGGGCAAAAGTAGGTTTATAGTTGTGAGCATGCAAAGCACAGAGTTTATTCTTATATTATTATTTATTAATTATTGTATTATTTCTTCATGCAAACAACTGTAAACTTTTGTCCCACCCTGCATCTATTAGCAGAGAGTAGAACATGGGTTGCCAAATCCTGGAGGGTGGAGGAGATAGGGAGAGGTCAGTAAAAGCATACAGACTTTCAGTTATAAGAGGATCGAATGTAGAATGTGGATACTATAGTTGATAGTATGGTATTGCAGCACTGAAATTTGCTAAGTGACTACAACTCAAGTGTTCTCACCCTTGCCTCCCAAAAAAGTAAATATATGGGTGATGGGTGTGTTAATTAACTTGATGGCGACGAATCCTAATTGTCATATTGTAAATTTTAAATACATTACAGTTTTGTCAATCATGCCTCAATAAAGCTGAAAAGTAAAAAAAACAAAAAAACAAAAAAACAACCCACTAGGAATTAGTATTAAGAGTGGTGTAACAGGCAAGTATTATCAGTGGGTCAGAATTTTGTGTATGTGTATACCTATATATACATAGTTTTATGTGTATAGGTATGAATCTAATCTCTAATTATTCAACTTTAATAACAATGGTGGCTGTTCAAATAGCAATAAAATATGTGATAAAAGGTTTTTGGGGAACTTTATTATCCATTATGAAATAAATGAATTTAGCTATTTTATAATACATCTTAAAATAAATTCCATATGGATTAAGGAGCCATGGAAATCTATAAAATATTAGATGAAGCCAGAGAACAACTTTATAATCTTGGAGTGAGACAAACCGTCCCCAGCCTGTCACCAATGTCAGAGTTGAAATAAAAATTGGCATATTTGGCCACTTACAAAGTTTAAAATGCTACATGGAAAAAATATCACCAAAAAAATTTAAAAGACAAACAGTAGATCGAAAGAAAATACTTGAAGTGAGAATGCCAAAGTTATTACAAGGAATTCTATAAACAATAAGATTAAAAGTATATAAACTAAGAGAAATATAATTCAAAAGGGAAAAATAGTCAATAAACCCATGAAATATACTCAACTCATTAACATTCAAGAAAATGCAAATTAAAAGAGCAAGATACCCTTTTTTTCAAACATCAGGTTACAAAAATTTAAAATATTCATAACATCAAGTATTGGACAACTGTGGAGAAATAGGCACATGCATCCTGTGGACCAGCACATCTGTAAGGCTTAAAAGATACAGTCTGACAGTTTCTACTGAATTTTAAATGAGCCTTACCAACAATCAAGAAAGTTCAATGCATCTACTCTAAAGAAATAATTGTATGTACAGGGATTTTCTTTGCATCATAGTTTATAATGCTAACAAATAGAAGGTGGGGACAATATGAACATTCATCAATACGGTGTGGTTGATTAAATTATGATACACTCATTCTATGAAATATAATTCAAAGCAAAAGAAAATTGATAAAATATTATATGAACTCCCATGGGAAGATCTCCAAGGCATACAATTAATTTTTTAAAGCAGATTGTAAAATAGGCATCACAATTACATTTATGCTTAAAAATTATTTAGACATAAATACACAGAAAAAAATCAATAATCTAAGTCAAATTGCACACAATGATGTTCAGAGTGGGAGGAGAGCAAGAACCTACCTTTACTATTTGACTCTTTTAAATTGAGAATGTATAGGTACTTATGAATTTTTTAAAATATCTCTAAAAAGAAGAGAAATTGACATTATGATAGTAACAAAAAATATACTTCTGTAAGTCTAATCACATAGACAAAAATTCAAATGAAGATTTAGGAGATAGGAAGCCTGAGGTTAATTTGATTACATATTTTAAACTTACTGGAAGAAGAGTTTAAATTTATCACCCTCTCTCAACACACACAGAAATGCCAGTAAATTTCTAAATATTGGGCTAATATCTTGACCATAAGGCAGGAAAAAGAAAGAAAAGGAAAGAAAGAAAGAAAGAAAGAACGAATGAACTTTTGAAACTCAACAAGTTAGGGATGAAAACACACCATGAACATACCAAAAGTGTTAAAATATTTTTAAAAGCCTGGAAAGATGCATTTGTATTGAGATTATGAATAATTTGTAATTTTTCTTATATTCTTTCTTGTTTATTCTTTATTTTGATTATTTATTCAGTGTCTCCTATTACCTTCTTTAATAAACAGGAATAACTTTGGTAATAAACTAGTTAATAGTGACCATTATTTGCTTGTTCACTTTTGTCCTGAAGAAATAGAGGATGAAAGACACCTTCTCTGAAGAACAACTAAATCTGAGTGGGCTGAACACCTGGGAGGTTTTTGTTATTCCCTCCGATTTGAGAGCATGCTCACCTTCAGACTACAACCAAGAAAACTTGGTCCTCAGCTGAGGCTGAAAACCTACAGGCCCTAATATTAACTTATGTTGGAGATTTTAAATATATATATTGTGAAATAGGCTGCAGTCTGGCTGACCTGGGTTCAAATCCTGGCTCCACTCTTCCTGGTTATATAAATTTGAGCATATATATTCTTTAAACTCTCAAACCTCTACTTTTCCATTTGTAAATGTAGATACAAAAGTACCTCTCTGTGGAAGTTTTGTGAGACTTTAGGAAAAGTCATATAAAAAGTGTTTGACATAGTGCTCAATGGGCTTATGTACTCCATAAATGGTAGTAACTTTATCTAAAGGTTAGTATAATTATATATTAATTATTATATTTATTTTAATATGCTATGGAATGTTAATTTACAATATTTTAAAATAATTTAAAAGTTATTATAAAATATCACACTGGTATGTTTCTAAATTAGCAACAACAGCAAAGACCAGCCTCTCATCATCTATTATCCCTTAAGATTTGTTGTGAGCTATTCCCATTTCTTTTTCCCCAAGCTATGTTTGAGTGAAGAACATAATTATTATCATTATAGAATTTACAGTGTTTCAATAAAGTGATTTACATACAGATCATCACTTATTCTCTCCCTTTGAAAAAAAAAGTTTGAGGAAGGAATTTTTACTACTTTCATCCTCTAGAGAGGAGGGGTATCCAGCTCAGGTCTTCGAGCGCTTCTGCAGAGAGAGCCCCAGCCTTGTCTGGACCCCTGCAAGGTTGCCGGTGGCTATAAGGCTCAGCAAAGACTCATGACTGTTTTTGAGGCTCTACTGAGAAACCCAAACCCCTACCCGTATAATTGAAAATACTTTTCTGTCTAAAACTAAAGTTAAGGTGGAAGCTCTCTCCAGAAGAAACAAAGTTTGGGGATCAAGCAGCTACTAGAGCAATCTGCTAAATAGTAATCTTTCTTTTTCATTTTTTAAAATATTTTTTTAATTTCAATTACAGGTGATATACAATATATTAGTTTCAGGTGTCCAACCCAGTGATTAGACATTTATATCACTTATGAAACCATCACCCCAATAAATCTAATACCCGTATGACACCATATATAGTTATCCTAACACTATTGATTGTAATCCCTGTGCTGTTCTTTATGTCCCCATGGCTATTCTATAACTACAGATTTGTACTTCATAATCTTTGTAGCTTCTTTCCCCATCCTCCCAAGCCCTCTCCCATGTGGCAAACATCAAAATGTTCTTTGTATCTATGAATCTGTTTCTGTTCTGTTTTGTTGGTTAATTTGATATTGTTGTTTTTTAGGATTTCACATATAAGTGAAAGCATATGGCATTTGTCTTTCTCTACCTGACCCACTTCACTCAGCATGGCACCCTCTGGGTCTGCCCATGTCATTTCACATGGCAACATTTCATTCCCCTTTATGGCTGAGTCATATTCCTTTCATACTCTTTTTCATATACACACACGCGTACACACACACACTACTTCTTCTTTGTCCATTCACCTATTCACCTACTGTTGGACACAGATTGCTTCCATATCTTGGCTATTGTAAATAATGCTGTAATGAGCATATGGATGTGTATGTCTTTTTGATTTAGTGTTTTGGGTGTCTTCAGATAGATATCCAGAAGTGGAATTGCCAGTCCTTCTTTATCTCTTGTTATAGACTTTGTTTTAAAGTCTGTTTTGGCTGGTATAAGTATTATTACCCCAGCTTTTGTTTCTTTATTTGCTTGTTTTCATTTTCAAGAAATATTTTCCTCCATTACTTACCTTTCAGTCTGTGTGTATCTTTCAATCTGAAGTGAATCTCTTGAAGACAATAGATGTAAAGGTCTTATTTTGTTGTCCATTCAGCCACCATATATCTTCTGATTAAAGCATTTAATCCATTTGCACTTAAACTCATTGTTGATAGCTATGCATTTATTGCCATTTTATTATTCACATTTTTGGTCTTTTCTTTTCCTTTTTAAAGAAGACTATCTAACAATTTGTGAAATACTAGTTTGCTGGGTGTGAACTTCTTAAGCTTTTTCTTGTCTGGGAAGTTATTTATCTGTCTTTCAATTCTAAATGATAGCTTTGCCCTGGATGGTGTAGCTCAGTGGATTGAGTGCCATCCTGTGAACCAAAGGGTCGCTGGTTCGATTCCCAGTCAGGGCACACGCCTGGTTTGCAGGCCAGGTCCCCACTAGGGGGTGTGTGAGAGGCAACCACATATTCATGTTTCTCTCCCTCTCTTTCTGCCTCCATTCCCCTCACTCCAAAAATAAATAAATAAAATCTTTAAAAAAATAAATGATAGCTTTGCTGAGTAATTTTGGTTGTATGTCCTTGCTTTCATCATTTTGAATATTTCATGCCAATCTCTTCTAGTCTGCAAAATTTCTGCTGAGAAATCAGCTGACAGTCTAATGGGAGTCCCCTTGTATATAACTAACTGTTTTTCTCTTGCTGCTTTTACAATTCTCTTTTTGTCTTTCACCTTTGGCATTTTAATTATGATACATCTTTGTGTGGTGCTCTTTGGGTTCATCTTATTTGGGACTCTCTGTGCTTCCTGGATTCATATGTCTATTTCTGTCACCAGATTAGAGAAGTTTTCTGTCATTATTTTTCACATAGGTTTTTAATTTCTTGCTTTCTCTTTTCTCCTCCTAATACCAACATGATGTGAATGTTGGTACACTTGAATTTGTCCCAGAGGCTTTTTAAACTATCCTCATTTTTTTGGATTCTTATTTCTTTTTGCTGTTCTGATTTGGGTGTTTTCTGCTTCCTTGTCTTCCAAATCTCTGATTTGATCCTCTGCTTCATCTACTCCACTCTTGATTCCCTATAATGTATCCTTCCTTTCAGTTATTGTATTCTTCATTTCTGACTGGATTTTTTTTAAATTTCTGTCTCCACTTTTATGTTTCCTATCTCTTTGTTGAAGTTCTCTCTAAATTTCTCTACACTTCCCCTCAGTTCATTGGGGATCCTCATAACCAATGTTTTGAACTTTGCATCTAGGAGATTGCTTGTCACCATTTTATTCAGTTCTTTTGTGATGTTTTGTTCTGTTATTTGGGAAATATTTGTCTCTTCATTTTGGCTGCTTCCCTGTGTTTGTTTCTATGTAATAGGTAGAGCTGCTACATCCCCTGGAGTTGGTAGAGTGGTCTTATGTAGTAGGTGTCCTGTGGGGCTCAGTGGCACAGTCTCCCTGGTGTCCTGATCCAGATGCTCCAGGTGTGCTCTCCCTGACATGGGCTATGTACACCCTCCTGTTATAGTTGAGCCTTTACTGCTGTTGGCAACTTGATGGAAGGAATCTACCCTCCAGGCTAATCGGCTGTGAGAACTGGCTGAGACCACCATGGGGACATGCTGTGCGAGGGCCCACCCCACAGAGCAGGACTGGCTTCAGTGGGGGCTCTGGTGCCTGCGGAGTCCACCCCTTGAGTGTGCTGCTGGTGTTGGTGGTTGTGTGGGTACTTCAGTGTAGTCTAAATCTGCCACTGGTTGAGCTGGCTCTGGGGCCTTCCTAGAGGTATAAGCCAAGCCCAGCCACCACCCATGCCTGGGGCCAACCAGCATGAGCTACAAAGTGATCTGGAAATGGCTACTACTTGTGCTAGGCTTGGACATGCCGGGAAGAGGCCTACTTTCAAACCAAGGCTGGCTTCCACGAGTGCCAGGCCTGGAGCCACTTAGCAAGTGGTATGGGGCCTGTCAAGGCCAGATGCTGCTTATTTGAGAGATTTTAAGAAAGTCTGCAGCATGAGTGAGGACAGGCCATTTGTATGGAAAAGCCACTGGAAACAGCTTGGATGGGTGGGGTTGGGCCTCAGGGAATCACCAACGTGGAGCAAACAGTGTGAGCCAGATTGATGGAGATTCAGATACGGTGCCTGTCTGGTGGCTCTGTGGGGGAGGGCTCAGCAAAGGAACAATGGCCTCTGCCAGCACTTCTATCTGGGAGAAAGCTGCCCCTCCAGCTCTTGCCCTTATGTCAGACAATTCAGTTCCTCCCTGTATGTCCCTGGTGCTTAACACATTTTATTTTTATGGTGCATTAAACTCTCCTCACTAAAAAAAAAATAAAATAAATCATATCATTTAACGTGCTTTTATTTTCACACAGACTCTGAGATTTTAAAGCTGGTTATACAGATGAGGAGACTGGGGTCAGAAACATTAAGAAATTTGTCCAAGGTCACTCTGTAGATTTAGCACCAGAACTTTGGACTTGGGACTCTGGGTTCCCAGAACCAAATTTCCCACATGATCCCTGTGAGGAATTTGTATCCAGGGAGTCAAAATGTTTGCAAAGTTCAGATGCCTGGCTTTCAAACCAGGGGCTCTCTCACAAAGTGGTCCTTCTACTTCAAGCTTTATTTGCACATTGTAGCCATCCGCACTGGCTTTAAGACTGGAGGAAACAGATTAGAAGGACAGGTAAAAATTCATCCAAGTCAACAGTGTTGACTGGGAGAGGAGACCTGATTCAGGGCTAGGCTTTGCAAGGGAGCCTTTGGCTTAATGGAATGCCAGCTTCTGCAGAGGGTCTGGTCTTAACACATAGATTAGAACCTGATACTGCAGAGTGCCCCAGAAATGGAAAATATTCTTTCATGTTATGTTTGGTTGCTTCAAAACCTGGTTAAAAGAAAAACAGGCCAAGATTATTTTCTAACATTTCAAAAATATTTTAACATGTGTGCATGAACTATTTTTCCAAAATTTAAAGGTACAGTATATATACACATATATAAAATATAAATGTATTTATATATACAGTAGTAAGATATATTAAATGTAATACAGTAATAGTATATAGAACAGTGTGAGTGTATAATGCATAATACATATACATGTCTATTGTCTATATACATACATACACACATATATATAATCACATGAAGGGTCAAAGAATATGTCCTTTGTAGTCTTATATGTACTACAGAAAAATTGAATGGAAAACAAAATGTTTGACAAAAGGAGAATGAATACATTGAAAATGTAATATAATATGCACTTTTTGAAACTACCATTAAATGGTACTTTCAAAGAATATCTAATGAGATGAAACTATATTTACAATGCAAAAGGAGTTTTTAAAGTTGCATATGTAATACAATCCAAATTCTTGAGAAATTGTAGAATGGATATTTTTATATACATGTACATATTTGTGAGTTGGAAGAAAGAAGGCAAAGTATTAGCAGGTGTTGGTCATCCCTACAGAATTGAATTACCATTAATTTCATTTTCCACCCTGAAACTTTTGCCCACTTTCCAAATTTTTTATAATGAGCATGCACTTATGTCATAATCAGAAAAGTTAATGTGTACTCTAAATGCTATCATAGCACATAGGCTTAACTGAGATTCTCAAACGAACTTGATTGATATTTAAGGACTAGAGCAATGTGGAAAGAAAATTTTCCCCTTTATTTGGGAGTAATTCCTTTTCCTTGCCCTCATAAAATACACCCTTTGTTTCAAGTTCTAATTCCCCTTTATTTCCAATTCCCATCCAGTTATTCACTGGGTACCTACATTAACTTCATTAATATTTGTGTAGCAATGTATCACTGCTAAAGGAGTATTTGATCTCTGCAATTACCCACTTAGGTATAACGGCACCTTATAACGATATACTCCTTATAGGGATGAAAAACCAATGTTCGGAAAGGGTTAATGACCTGCTGAAATTCACCCCCCCCCCCCACACACACATGCACACACAAATAGCAGAGCAGAACTGGAACCTGAATCTCTGGGTCCCAGGTCTCCTGACCTCTCTCAGTGAACAGCTGGACACAAGGAGGCATCATTCAGAGTCCCTTTTCTCAGACCTCTCTAGCAGTAGCTTTCAAGGAAAGCCAGTTAGACCGGCAGGTTCTCCCCCGCCCCGCCCCCCCCCCCCCCCCCCCCCCCCCCCCCCCCCCCCCCCCCCCCCCCCCCCCCCGCACCCCCGCGCCCCGCGCCCTGTGGGCCCCTCCTGTTGTGTCAGGGCTGCGCACGTGTCTGCTTAATTCAGTTGTGGCCCTTAGCCATGGAACACATAAACAAGCAGGGAAAGCCTCAGAGAGGAATCTTGATGCCCAAACGGAGTGATTTGTCTTCTGAGATTATTGTTTGAAATTGTTTATGTCATTTGCTGAGTTTCTGTTCTGTACTTCAGGGACCTGTTTGTGGTGGAAGAAAAAGTGCCTACAGCTGGAGAGTGATCCCCATGGGGTAGCTGTCATGAAAGGCTGCCTGTGTTTTCCTGTCCTCTGATGCAGGCAGCAGTTGGGGAGGTTCACTGCAGGCCCAGCAGAGCATGCCAGAAGTTCTCTGTCGCTGCACACACTCTAAACATGTGTAACTAATTTAACCCTCACAACAATCCTAAAGGGAGGTACTGTTGCCCCCGCTCCCCAAGATGGAGGAACCGAAGCACCTCCCCGTTAAGGAAATTTCACAATTAATAAATGGAAAAGTTGGGACTTGAACTCAAGAACCCCTGGCTTCAGAGCCTATGTACTGCTTCTTACAGGCACCTGAAGTGGCTAGAGCTGGCTGGAGCCATCTGACTCTCAACCTGTCCTCTCAGAGAGCATGTACACTGTGAATTCTGCCCCCTCTGTGACATGGTGAGCCCCGACACATTGCCACTTGAGGTTCACCTTCCTCTCCCTCTAGTGACTTGAGATATTATGATATAAAAGCCCTAAGCTCACAAACCTGGCAGCACTGTGAGTGAGAGAGAATTCCTTTTGAGGCGTGAATTAGTTTTCTTCAAATGTTTTGACAAACTGAGAGTGTGGTGCTTAGGGAAGGAATGGCTTCCCAGTGTTTGTGTGAACAGACATCTTCCTAAAACAACTTTAGACCCTGCCTGAGGCCTGGTCATTGAAGTAACTGCATGATGATTCTGGGCTAGGGCTCTTCGGATTTCAATATTCTCCTGGTTTTTACCCTCCAAATGCCCAGTGCCAGGAGCTGGTCTGAGCTAATGATTCTCAGTCTTATTAAAGGAAGCAGACGCAGAACATCTCTTAGGGTAAAGAAAGAGCACCGCATGCCGGTGAGGCCTCTCCCATGCATGTCCGCTCACCTGCGGGGCCACCTTGGCCAGGCCAGCTCCCCTCTGGCTCCTTCTTCCTCCCAACCATGAAGGGCTCCCTCAGTAATAGGAGCATCATTTTTGTTCCCCTTCTCTAGCTGCTGCCAGCAATAGATGGGTAGCTAGTCGGGCCAATGTCGTTCTTGGTCACTGTAACCATCTGGCTGTGCATCAGCACACAGGGCAATGGTTGACCAGGGAGCAGTTATTATTGGTACCTGGACTCACAAGGCAAGGAGCAGAGTGTTCTCAGGCCTCAGCACTGCATACAAAAATAATCCCTGGTTCTCAGCCTTGTTTGGGAAACGTGGCCAGGATTGGGGAAGAAACAGCATAGACAGCAAGACCTATGGGCCCACATTCTCCCAGCTTTATGTCAGTGGTGGCCTTGTCTCCTCTTCACCAGGTGGGTTGATGCCTGTGTGCCCCAAGGAAGAACAAATTAGAATGACAAGTGGCTCAGGCTACTCATATGGAGGGTGGCTTTTTTCCCAGATTCAGATAAGACCAGGTCAAGGGAAGAATTTTGTGGGTGGGCTGTCTTTTGGGCAAAAAGAGGAGAGTTTGAGCTATAAATTTGTGTCCCACAATATTGACTCTCAGCTCTGGAAGGGACCTGAAACTTCTAATCATGATCCTGCTTTTTACTTTCCAGGATGTCATTCCCCTGGCCAGCAGCTTCTTCATGGCCTGTGTCTGACAGTGTCCTTGAAGTCAACAATGTCAATATCAGGGTTAGTACATGAAGGTCGATCCAGCTAAACCCAGGGTAGGATTCAACAAAAAAGATGTCCAAGGACTAAATTATGCACAGGTACTACTGCCCTTCTGAGGGAAGAGCCTTCAGCTGGCTGATGCTCTCTTGTGTCCAGAGCTAGTGGTGTTTACCTGGCACTGTATTGAAAGGACACCACATACACAGCCATCCAAAATAGTTTCCATGACATGCTTAACCTGGTTTCTGGGTGTGTCAGTGTCTGTCTCCAGTGTGTATGTTTTGGCCACCTTTACAAACTGTAAGTCCACATACCTAGGAGTGTTTGGCAGGTAAAGATTTGAAAATAGATCTCAAATATCTGCTTGGCTGTACTCATAGCTTCCCACCACCACTGGATGCCCCTCCTCAACACTGAGTAGAAGGGAGCCTCTGGGTTTGCAAACCAAGAATTAAACAGTAGAAATGTTGAACAAGCTCAAGTGAAAAAGAGCACTTACCATGGAGATACAAGTGTGTCTCATGGAACTCAGCAACAGGAATGTGGTTGGGATGTGGAAGAAAGTAAGCTGGAATTGGGGACTGGATACCTTCACCTCCCTGGCTGTCAATGACAATCCATTCTTCTCCCTCTCTCTACACCAGCTTTCCTATTTTCCCCGGTCCATGTGCTTGAAAAGGACCTCCCCACAGCTACTGAGGTTGCTTTCTCCCAGGTCCATTTCCAAAATTCCTGGGGAACAGCCCAGTGTGGATACCCATCTTTGACACAAAAACTGTGAACAGGGAGAGAGGCATCCCAGGGGGAACATCTTAGCTACATGAAAACCACATCCATGACAAATTTTAAAAAGGAGGGAGGGGCATTTCCTTATAAATCCAGTGGAAAAAAACTACTCAGAAGAGAATAAAAGGCAGCTATCACTAGCCACTCATTTTTCTTTTATTCCTCACTCTGCTGGTAACTTTGCTGTCAGTAACTCCCTCTCTCATAGGGCATGCCGAGTCTTTAGGAAACAAAAATGACTCGTACACGTGAGCTGTTGTTGGGGGGGTCCTAGAAGGAAGCAAATGAAGTGTTGTGGGCTTAACAACATCATTTATTTATTTAAGTTTCCTGGGAGAGAGGGCCAGAACAGTCTTCTGTAATTCCCAAACCACATGTAACTCTCTTTTCATGACATCCCACAGCTGTAGTTGTTTAACACCCTTTTCACTCTTTTGCTTCAAAATTTACATAGGCGGAGCCCCAGCCAGCTTTATTCACAGCGATCTTCCCTGTCTAATACAGTGCCTGGAAGAATAGGGGATCAAAAGTTATTAAATGAATGAATGATGTTAGTGGGTTCACCTTCCTGTCAAGTGTCCAGATGAAAGCGTTACCTAAAAGGCTCTTGGCAGCCCTCCCAATTTTACTACAAAAAATCATAGTAACAATCATTTTGTTTGTTGTTTTACTTTTTTTGCAAAAATCTGCTTAAAAAATTGTCATGTAAATTTGATTCACCTGTCCCTGACTGTCTCACCCCTCTCCCTCTCTCTTTCCTCAATTTATTATCAAGACATAATAACTTTTTCCCACTTGTTTCTCAAATCTTCCCTCCTTTCCTCATTCCCACTATGTCCATGTGGACTTTTTTATCTTATGCATGGATCATGCTGAGTCTTTAGGCCAGCAGTGTTATCCCCATTCATGTTAGCACAAGACTGGTCATCCTAAAATCTTGGTGTCACCATATTACTTGGTAACTGTCTTGACCAAGGTCACATAGCTATTTAGTGAGAGGCCTCCTGAACCTCGTGAGACTTTCAAGGGACATCCATAGATATACTATGTCAAACAGAAATTTGAGAGACCTTCTAATTATTACTCATAAGTATTTTACCTATGTGTGAAGCCAAAATTGAATTCAGATGCAGGTTATATGTTTAAATATAATTCACATTGATTTTCTATGAAATTCTGGAATTTAGCATCTTATTGTCCAACATTTAAATTATTAAAATTTACATTTAGTCTTGGGCTTATTGTATACGCAGAACATGGAAAAAATATAAAGCAATGAAACTACAAATAGTATTATGGGCTTGATAGGATGACTGCTCTGTAGTTACCAAGGGGTGTAGGTTGCTAGGCAGGGCATAGAAGATTCCAACAGTATCCAAGGGTCCATTGTAAGAAGGTAGTATAACACCACCATCTGCTGATGTTAAAGTGGGCTTCCTTCCACTGCTGTTGCTAAGGGACCTGGGCTTGGTCCTCTGCTGAAATCAGAGACTCTCCTGTGCTCTTGAGGCTTCACTCTCCCACAAGGAATGTTCAAAGATCAAGATGAGTTGGGAATATGGCATCATGTTAGTGCAATGGCACCATAATCCACCCCCAGCCCTTGCTTCTGGATAAAACCACCCCATCTGTTTCTAAGCAATATCTCTTTGGAGGTTTGATATTTTTTATATATAAATCATAAAAATAATATAAGTCAGAGGGGATTTAGAGATCATGCAATCTAATGATTTTCAAACTCTGCTCCATGGGGCTTTGACATTTTATAAGAGATTCTGCTTTTATTGCTCACCCCTTTGTAATTGCTTTTTCCTTTCATGTTATATTTCAGTTAAAAAATGTTTCCAGTGGTTTTTTAAAAAGTTCGAAAATACCTAATTCTAACTTAGTCCTTCCTTTCATAGGTAGAGGGCTAGAGCCCAGAGAGATGAAATCCTTGTATTATTATTTTGAAGTGTTGGGGGAAGATGACACTTAAGTTTAGAATTTGGGGAGTTATTTTCACCTTCTCACCTCATCAAGGCAGAGCCATTGCTAAAGGGACTAGAATCCATGGAACATTAAAAGAGAGGAAGATGACTCTGTGGATGATGAACATATGGTTAGTTACTATGAGCATGCATAATTTATTTTCTTTATTAATCACTATTTTTCCATAATTTTATAATTATTTCTTCTCCCAAAATATGATTTACTACATTTACAGTAAACATAAATTATTTTATAACTTTGGTAAAGTTTAAATACACATTAATTTATAATTCAGAAAAAAATGTCTTTTTAGACCAGACATTCTGGTGATCCTTGAGAAAGCAGGACCATTCTTAGAGGCTGTAGAAGTTGTGGCAAGTAAGCTGAACAGAGGCTGCAGGCCAAGTGAGGCTAAAGGGTATTTGTTTAAGAAAAATGAAGGATTTGGTAGAAAAAAAAGTTGAGTGGAGGAGGGTACAACAGAAAAATTAATCAAATATGAATAATATGGTCTCAAAAGGCAGTGTATTCTGCAACATGGGAGAAGTAATGGGTAAGGGTGATGCTCTTAGCAACGACAATTTATTTGGGTGAACCAAATAGAAGCTTAACACACAGATCCCAGTAACTTCTTTGAGATTCTTTAGATGAGTCTATGTCATCTAGACCAAAAGAGTAAACAAGAACTAACAATGACCAGAGAGTTGGAAACCACTAAGATATTTCATATTATCGTTTGGGGACAACAATATTACTGGAAGACTGGAAAGTCTTCTACAACCAATAGGGGGAAAGCAGCTCTTCTCCACCTTGAGTGACAATAGGAGAGATTTCTGGGTTTCAGTTGGACCCACCAGCTTTGTCAACACAGCCCAAACTGAGGTGGGCATGGGCAATAACCCGGCTTATTACAGCAGGGAACATAGCCCAGTGAAATATCCTGCCACCACCACCCCCTCTGCCTGAATTGCTGCTTCCAAATTATCTAAACAGTTGACCAAATAGCCAGATTCATTCTGAAGTTCTTAGAGCAAATCTTTCATGCATAAGTAGGTTTCTTTTCTCTTTTCTTTCTCCTTCCTTCCTTCCTTCCTTCCTTCCTTCCTTCCTTCCTTCCTTCCTTCCTTCCTTCCTTTAGAATTAGGATCACCTCCACGTTGGGCCCAGGGAAACAGCTCAGGATGAGGGCAGAGGCATAGCCTTATTAATCCAGAGTTCTGCCAGGACACTTGGCCTATCTCTTGTTTCCCTCCTGGGGCAGGACCTGGTGTGCCCCTGGATTAATGCATCTTTTATTTTTCTATTAAATACATATGAATTAATAGCCATTGCTGGAGTAGATATTCTGACACACATACTCACACTCACAATAAAGAAATTAAACCTTTTTTCCCAGTAGTTTTCTCTTTAGTTCCTCTTTCTAACCTCTCTCCCATTGTTGCTTTCTCTTTTGTCTACTCCCTTTTCCCCTAAAATCATCAGTACCTTCAGCACTGATTCATATTCAGATTTCATCTGATGAAACTTTCCCTTCTTGTTGTATGTAAACATTCAGGCAAATACATAACACTTAAACAAATTAAAATACTATCTTAATGTGACATGGTGCCTCTGTGGGGCAGAAGCTACTTTCTCTTTTTTGGTTCTTTGAAACTTTGGAATTATTTGGAAATCATTCTGAAGGCTTGGTTTAGATAATCTAAACTAGGTTTGTGTAACTGGGAGATTCAGGGAATTCCAAATTAGACTCTCACACCCTACAAACTGTATCTTTAAGACAAGGATCAACCCAGCCTGCCACTAAACAAAATAAATATTTAGGTCAGAATATAAAGAAAAAGTAAAAAGAGATTCAAGGTATTATAATTATATATTTATGACATATGCAATAGCTAAAATCCATTTAATATAAAAATTGTTAGAATAATTAGTTAAGAGTTTGAAAAAGTAATTAAAGTCCTTTCTAACACTATATACAGAATTAATTCCAGAATTAATTGCAAAGTCAAATGCAAAAAACTAAAAATATAAAAGTATAATAAGAACATTTAAGTGAATATATAATCTAGATATGGAGAAGATTTTCTAAGTGTATACCAATACACCAAAGATAG
The DNA here is from genome assembly GCA_004027475.1 of Anoura caudifer. Taxonomy (NCBI): domain Eukaryota; kingdom Metazoa; phylum Chordata; class Mammalia; order Chiroptera; family Phyllostomidae; genus Anoura; species Anoura caudifer. The sequence continues at coordinate 72,784 of PVKU01002497.1, read as the reverse complement.
AAATCATAAAAGTTTTTTAATGGATTAGATATAAAAATGTTAAATGCCAAAAATTTTCACAAACAAGATTGAATGACAAAAATAAAAATCAGTGGAAATTTACAACATAGATGACTGGGTTTAATGTGCTTGAAATATAAATAGCTCTCCCAAATCTACAGTTAAAAAATTTCAATGGAAAAATTTGCAAAGCATGTCATCAGGCAGTTCATAAAAGAAAAGTTAGTAATTGTCAATAAATCTATGAAAACTTGTTTGGTTCATACAATGAGATATTGTATTACTTATCAGCAAAGCTTTTTATTCTTCCTTATTGGCATTATCTATTGTTAATAGTGTATAGTGAAATTGTATAGTCCTAATAGGAGTATAAAATGATACATCATTTCTGGAGAAAAAAATTTAATATACAGTAAAGGGACATTAGTTTAAAAGATATTGGATGAAATACTTGGTGGCCATTAAAAATGAGAGACTACATATACACATCCATACAGAAAGTAGTAATATATTGTCAGTAAAAAACCAAGGCACAAAACAGTATTAAATGTGGTCTTGCTTTTGCACATAATATCCTTGCTTATTTCTATTTCTGAAAACTATGTTTTCCTCAAAGTTTCCTATGTTTCTTAAAATATAGTTTCAATATACCCTTGGCCTTCTGGACCCCTTTCCTGTCTCCAGGAAAGGGACAAAAGAAATGGCTGTTTTTTTTTATTTTTTGGCCCAGGTGACTCTCATAAGGTAAATTGGGGAAATACTGATCTAATCAATAAAATCTAATCTCTTCTTTGGGTTTATATTGAAACTGAGATACAGAGAGATTCTGGCACCTGTCTAAAATAACAACCATGTAGTAGCAGAATGGGATCTAGAATCGCATGTGCTGTATTCCAGAAGAGCCATCTCTTTTTAGAGAGTGGAGATTCTTCAGGCCAGTAATCTTAAATTAAATTCCCAGCAACCTCTCACTTCAGTTAGACAGGTAACTGAGCTTCTCTTCAGCTCCATTGTTTCACATTCAGTAATGATCTTTCTTTGTTGATGGCAAATGGAAAGTTTTCCATTTCCACCGTTCCCTAGCAATGTGACATTTCAAACAGTAGCATAGAACTCTTTAAATAGAAAAGATCCATTTCCACTCTATCGTGACTCAGTAACAGCCACAGGATTCTTCTCAAACTTTCCTAAAAATGTCATCCTTGGGCTGGACTCAAGAGGAACATTTCAGCCAAGGAGACACATTTTCCACTCTGTCAGGAATGAGCGAGCATGGGTTTGGAACATAGAGTGTTTTGCAATCCTCAGAAAAGCAATACTTCTCACCAAAACCATGGCAACAACTCTGTGTGATCGTCAGAGCCTGGGAGCATTCAGGAACCTCCTCCTAATTGGATACTTGACTGGGCCTGTAACTTATGTCTGTTAATAACAGTCACCCTGCTGCCAGAAAGAGAACAATAGCCTTCATGACTGTTGCTTTGGAGACACTGAGGCAGTGGTGCTGAACTGAGGGTCCCTTATGTTGAGTTATATACAAGGGAGGTAGCATGAAATGTTCCTCATGTTCTAGTGGATCCTGATTCTTCATGAAAGAACTTCATGAAAGGACTGCCCCCTGCCCCCAATGTGTTCTTTTCAAACACAGGGTATGACATGGCAAAAGTTACTCTTCTGTCATTCAAATAGTTCCATTTGGAATTTGTACACATGAGGCAAAATTTTAGAGTCCAAAGTCATGGGTTTAAAATTTGTTTCCCTCACCTTTACCTCTGTGGCCTTGGATGAGCTATTTACACCCTCTGGGCCTCACAAGCTGTGACACAAAATAATAATTCACACTCTTTGAGGGTTATGTGGGAGGTTTCAATGAGATGATTTGTATAAAACTTCTAACCTGAGATAGCACTTTTCATTCTGTCAATGCCAGAGAGGCGGGGAGGAGAAATAAAAGAAGTGAACAGGAAGATGAAAGAAGTGATCTGCACGAGTGAATGCTTCAGTCTCTTCTGCTCACTCCTCTTTTGTCTCCTGCCCTTCCCATCCAGGTAACCCCAGTGCTCAGTGCCCGCTTCCTACAAATTCCTCTTTCTCAAATTGCACCATCTCCCCTCAGAGACAGGAAGCCCTGGGCATGGCTGACGTTTTGTAAATTATACATTGGTGCTCCCGCTGCAACTTAAACTCCGTTTTTTTCTTCAGATTCTATTACCAGAACTAAACGGATGGGCTTTCTCTTGAAGCAGCCATTATCGATATAAAACAGAAAGGTAGCCTTGTATAGTTTAGGGCACAGGTGGCAAACACAAGGTCTATGGGCCAAATCCGGCCCTCTACCTTGTTTTATCCGGCCTGGGGGGTTGTTTCTATGTGGCAGCAGCACTGAGCTCCTTGCCCCTAGTTAAGGAGTAATTACATTTATACAGTCCTAAAATTACATTCAGCCCTTGGAAGGCAACTGTGAGGCTGATGTGGCCCCTGGTGAAAGAGTTTGACACCCCTGGTCTAGGGAATGGTTAACTGATTAACTCCATCCCAATAATTCTGTGAAACTGTAATTGTGATATATGGCTAGTGTTAATATTATGACTGTACACAGATGAGCAGACGAGGGCTCACAGACATGGAGACAACTTGCCTTGGGTCACACAGTGCAGTGGAGCCAAAGTTGAGTCTATGTTTTCCATTCCCAACACCCTTCCTTCATCAAGCTGCCTCCCTCCTTCATTAAGAAAGTGCTGCTGACCAGCTCTGGCATGTAGCAGAGGGGCTGTCTATGTGATGAGAAATGTGACAATGTCCATCAGTCCTGATATCTCCTCCCTCTTCAACCTGAAACTTTCAAGACACCTGCACCATCGCACCTGGTTCTTCCTCTCCTGGGCACCAGCAAGTGAAATGTTTCAGCTATAACCAGTGGTGTGCAGATATATTCTAACTCCTATTCTTGAGCTGGGCACCCAGTCCCAGCCCCAGCTGCGTATGGGGTGTCTATTTCTGGTCCTTCACTATAGTAGATCCAGAAGTTTCTATATATTCTTTAGTAATCATTAAGTAGGGGGCTGCTTCTCTGACTTAATGGAATTTACACTTATGATTATACAATATTAAAGTAACATTCCCTCTTCTTCGGGGAGGTAGTGCTTGGGGTGGTGGTGGAACTTGCTTCTCTGGTCCTGAAATTTATTTGGGAGGTGGGGCGGGGGGGGAGGGGAGGGTGGCAGACCAAAGTAGTCAAGCGGCATTTATAAAAACAGGTAATATAAGATTCTCTCTACCAGACAGATAAATCTATCATGAATCTAGAGCAATTGAAATAATGTAGCACTGAACAAGTATAGCCAGGCAGATGAGGAAATCAGACTCAAGAGCCCAGAACTTCTGATTAAAGAGGTGACTTCAGTGCAAACAAATGACTTACAATTCTGACAAAGGACTGCAAAAATAGATTTGAAAAGAAACTTGTTCTGGAAGCTAACAGAGACTGACAGTTGAGTGTCAGAATCATAAAGGAACATACTGGGATGAAGTGGAAAAGGCACTAAGAACTCGCTTTCCTTCACCACCCAGAGATGACCATATGGCCTCAAAGGACATGAAGCAGAAACCCCACAAATACCTGGCATGTGTCAGTGGCTAGAACTGAGAGCGGGGGAAGGTAGGGGCCAAAATGCAACCCTCCCCTCAGTTTTGTTTTAGCCACAGTGGGTCAGTGAAGGTTTGCCAGCAGGTTTGGGGCCACAAATGGCCACAGCAAGCTGAATGCAGGGAGACAGGTGCTGCTCAGCAAAGCCCAAAAAGACGGCCAGGGAAGGAGGCCAGGCACTCACTGAAGACAGCTGTGCCCAGAGGCAAAGGCTGCTTTGTCAAGCACAAGCTGCTTCCAGGCGTGGGGGGCCCCTCCCATGTGCAGGAGGGAGTAGCCACAGAAAGACATGGGGTCATTCGTGCTCTACCTCTGGCATTGGAGCTTTGCCAGACCTGGAGAGGAAGCCACCCAGGGACAGATCACACTGTGAAGATCCTCCTGGCCTTGGCTCTCTGGCTACTCTCTTTGGGCACAGAGCACTGCACTGGCCGCCAAGCCACCAGCTTCCCTGGAGAGAAGCACAGCAGCTTCCAGGAAAGAAAAGTGGTGGGGCCAAGGGCAGCGGGCAAGCCAGCCTCTTGCTAGCAAGAAGAGAATCAGAATAACCTCCAGGAGAACTATTTGCCTTCCAACCACAACTGTTCAAATCTGATGCTTCAAATGGAACAATTCTGCTTCTAGGAAGTCATCCTATAGTAATGTTGAGGGTGTGGACTGGAAACAAACTAAATATCCAATAATGGGCATTTGGTTTAATAACTTATAGAATAACCAAAAAATAAGATACTATGTACCTACTAAAATAGCATGTTTTGAATGGTATTAAATAACATGGGAATATATCTGTGATATATTACTAATGATAGAAAGCAGCTAATGAAGGAAAGCATAATATGAACCCATATAAACATAGGAAAAAGGGCCTCAAGGACACACATCCCGTATTAATAATAGGTATCTCTAGTTTGGCAATAGTATTATTTTCTGGAAGCTTTTCTACATTTCACAATGTTTCTACCTTGAATACACACTGATCTGCTCTCTCTCCCCCCTTTACTTCTCTGTGTTACACTGGAAGAGAACAACTCAGCTCAGTCCTCTGGCTTACTAGTTCATTTTTAACTCTATTACTTCTGATATTCAGTTATCTATTTGAATTTGATTATTTTAATGAACTAAGTTTTACTTTGATCTTTGTTTTTTATTTTTAAAAATTGTAGAAAACACATAAATTAAAATTTACCATCTTAACCTTTTTAAAAATTTTAAAACTTTTTAGTTAGAATATGTTTCTAACTAAATATGAATACAGTGGGCAAAAAGCTTGTTCTATTTCAAAAATATTATAGTTAATGCCATTACAGTTTTAACATGGTAACAAATGTAGTTTTGGATGGAATAGCTCCTTTAAAAATCGTTCGTCATTCACTCGCACTCTTTGAAGAACGCACTGTATACGCTGGTTTGCAAGTAGATACCTAAGAAACTTAATGCTAAAACCATTTTAACTGCAAACCAAACACAAATTTCAACACTCCCCACTCACTCTACTGCAAACTTAATTTTAATACAAGACTCAAATCACACATTAGAGCCAAACATAGTCATTGTACAAGAACTACTTCTTCTGACCATAATATTCATTCATATCTTCAACTCAGACTAAATTATAAAGCCAAGTATAACTGCGATACTAATGTTACAACAAACAAAAACACTAAAATTGTAACACATTAGTTAATTCTAGGTCTGGCTTAAAGCTTCAACCCAAGATTAACACAACCTAAAAGTCCATCTCTCTATAAACATTCTCATGTCCAGAACTAACCTGAATTTTCACTTCAACTCAATTCTATTCTTTAGCATTAGGCTAACCCTAAGTCTGTCTTAAACTGAAAGATACCATGAAATTCATCATACTTTATGAAGATACTAGCAAATATCTTTTTAAAATAATGTTTTTTTTTACATCTGCATTCACAAATATTCATGACATAGAAGTGTTTGATTTAGGGGTTATAGCTTCTGCTGAAGAGTTTGACATCTTAGTCATTTTTTAAATGTATAATGTAGTAGCATTGAAAACATTCACCTTGTGTGACCACCACCACCACCCATCTTCAGAGCTGTTTCCATCTTGTAAAACTGAAACTCAGTGCCAATGAGAAAATACTCTTCATCCTACCACCACCCCTATCCCTCACTCCCTGGAAACCACCACTCTACTTTCTGTCCCTAGGAATCTGACTAATCTAAGTACCCCATATAAGTGGGGTCATATAGGATATGTCCTTTCATGATTGGTTCATTTCACTTAGCATAATGTCCATTAAGTTTATCTATGCTGTAGCATGTGTCAGAATTTCCTTATTTTTTAAGGCTGATATTCCCTGGTATATACAGGGTGCGCAAAAGTAGGTTTACAGTTGTGAGTACACAAACCAGAGTTTATTCTCATATTGTTAATTCATTGATTACTATGAATCTACTCTTGCCCACCTCCGTCTACACCATATTTTGCTTAGCCAGTCATCTGCTGACAGATCCTTGGGTCACTTCCACCTTTTAGTTATTGTGAATAGGGAACATGGATGTACAAATCTCTGCTTTCACTTCTTTTGGATATATACTCAGAAGTGGCAGTGCTGTATCCTGTGGTAGTCCTATTTTTAATTTTTTTTGAGGTGTGCCATACTGTTTTTCACAGTGGCTTTACCTTTCTACATTCCCAGTAATAGTGCACATGGGTTCCAATTTCTCCACAGCCTCTCCAACACCTTTTGCTTTTTGTACACAAATAGTAGCCATCCTAATGTGTGTGAAGTGGTTTAGTTTAGTTTTAATTAATGAACATTCTTTTGCCTGTCTTCAAGAAAGGGCTGTTGCATTTGTTCACACTGTAACCTGGAGTATATGTTCTTTCATGGTTAAGTTTGGAGTCTTTTCTTCGTGGTGCTGACATGTCTCCCAGGCTAGGTTATTCTCAATGGTACCCGCCCAATGTGCCTTTGTGGGTTTCTGTTGGACTGAGTGATGCACAGGTGAGCCCAGCCTGCAGGGAAAGGATGTGTTGCTGACACTTGTGTTTTGATCTGATTATAGTGATTGGCAGAGAGGTACAGGATGGCCAGTAGCTAGTTTCAGACAATGAAGGATTTTTAACTCTCTTGGGTATTGCTAACAATCTGAATAATCCTGTGGTCTCCCAAGATGCCATATTTGTGCTCTCACCTGCAGAGAGACAGTCCCATGCCCATAACCAGTGCCTAGTCCACTGTGAGGAGGACATGGTAGAGGCTGACCTTCTGCTTTGGTACCCAAACCAACAACCCTGTTAGACTCAGCCTTAGGCCCCCTTCTGTTCCTGGGCAAAAAGGATTCTTGGCACAGCTTTCAATTACTTACCTGTGTATGTCTTGGGAGGTAGTTTTTTAATTCAATCCCACATTCCTTTTATGCCTCGTAGATTATAGTTTTGAGCCCCTGAGAAATCCCCTTCTTTTCCAGTGTAGGCAAATGTCTGCTCTCTCTATTCTTATTCTGAATAACTTACACCCAGAATCTCCCTGAGAAAATGGAATATATGTAAGAAAGAAGATAGATATTGAAAGATAGAATATGGGATAGAGGGATGAGAAGAAAGAGAAAAATCTCAAACAATACACTCATAATATATACACAATACACTCATTATATATATATATACACATATATACCACTTATATGTATATATGAGATATAATCTATTTGTGCTATGGATAGCAATGTAAATATTTATAAAATAGAGTATAGTTTGGAAAGTTTACAATGTTTTATTTTCTCTAAGCAAAGCATGATTCCAGTAGCCCTTCTTTGAATTTATGAATGGATTCCAGAATCTCAATAATACCATTCATTGATGACTGACTTTGTTCCAAGCACTCTGCTAAGCAACCTTCAAACTTCATGTCTTTGCAAACTTCATGGCAATGCTATAGGCAGGCATTGTTCCCACTTTCAAATGAGGAAATTGAGAGTCAGAGAGGTCTTACCTAGGGTTTCTCACCTGTGAATGGGCTAGGGATGGAATGTAAAACCATGTGAGACTCCAAAGCCTATGCTTTCTTTACTCTGTCCTCCCACTTGAAATTACAGGACAAGTCCCAGAAGAACTTGATGGTATTTATCTTCCAAGTAGCGTAGCAGGGACAGAGGGAGCATGGTGCTGTGAAAATAACATTCGCTTCAAAGAGGAGACAAGTGCCCTCATTCTAGGTTGTTACCAACTTCCTGAAAAACCCTGCAACCCTCCTCTCCTTCTTCTTTCTCTATGTCTGTAACAGAGATAAAGATGCGCAAACTTTCACAACTGCTCTGGAAATAAAATGAGAAGAGCTAAGCAAAAAAGTACAATGTAAATATAAGTGGTTATGATCACATTTGGCCTAACTCACAAACTAACACTTCTTTTTCTAAGTTTTGCAGTTACGACTTCAACAGAGAAGGACCCAGGAACAACTGGCTAACCAAGGCATAATACCATGTGAGTAGCTGCATATCCTATTTATTGATTTACTACAATGGGACTGTGGGTTTTGGGAACTGGAAAGCACCTCAGAGGTCATTTAGTCTAAGCCCATTGATCTTCATAGAATCTGTGTCATCAGAAATCCCAAATTTTGGATACTTTGGCCCAAATGCTACTCACCCACAAGGGAATGATTCCCTAAAATTTCGCATTGTGGGGGGTTTGGTTTTGGGGTAAGCACAATTCACTATGGGCATCCCTCACCCTTTTCTTGCTTTTAAAATTGGATATAATCACTATTCTTTCCAGAAGCATTAATCACATCACCTTTTCCCACCTCCTTGGTTTCACTTCTATTTGGGATACTTGTATCCACAATTAGTTGAATATTGTCAAGTGCTTCCTTTCTGGATTACTGAGCAGCAACACCATTCTAGCATAAATGGTATAATATTGAATTACTGGCCATAATGTGGGTCAAAGAATAAAGATTTTCAAATCTTTTAGATGTATTTGAAATTTTCTACCAATTTAACAATTAAAGTTAACTTTTTAAAAAATAGAAATAGCAAAAACAGTGTTCTGGATGAATGAAGTCACAGTTTAAGCTTGTTTAGGTCATAGTTTCTAACTTTCTCCAACAAAATTTAAGATTCATAATGACTCTTGCAGAAATCCAGGTCCCTGTTATAATTAGTAATTTAGAGTTTGGTATGAAACAGGTGGAAATGTGTTTTTGACAAAATATCCTGCAGTTAGTAATATCAGAGTCCTATGATTTAAGGTCTAAAATTTTTAAGTACAATTCCGTGATTCAGAGCCAAACACAGCTAAGAATTTTTCAGGCCTTTTCCTTTGTATTTCAAAAGCAGCTCTGTGTTAATGGCTAAACCCTACAGACAAAAAAACAGCAAGTGAGCTTATAGTAGAACAACTTTTTTAGAAGTTTGCTAAACACAAAAGAAACAGCTCACCTTGCCATTTCAAAGCTGCTTAAACAACATGGACAACTATGATGAGAAAGCACAGGAGCTCTCCCCTGAGTGCGGCCTGCTTGTGGTGGTCAGACCACCTGTGCATGTGCTCCAGATGGAGGAGATACAGAGGTTTGTAGGCTTTGGATCACACAAATTGCATCCAACTTCACTCCATGCTGACGAGGCCAGTTTTTTAGGAATCCTACATTAGTGTCAGGATTTATTTACTAAGATTGTAGACAAACGTAGATCCACTAGGATCCTTTCAGCAGACTATAATCTATACTATGTGCCCTTAAATAGGTGAGGAGCCACAGATTTAAATAGTGTTAAAATAATCCATCCCCTCACTGGTTTTCTTTGTCTTAATTCTAGAAAGACAAATAAAGGGGATAGACCAGGACCTTCAAGTCAGCTCCAACTGTTCACAGCTGACTTAGAGTTCCACCCATGTGCTTAAATTCTCAGGGTCTGGGTCTTACAGCTGGCATTTGGATGAGAATAAATGTTTTTTTGGGGGGTGGAGTGGGGGTTGAGGTTAATAAGATTAAATCTCTGGAAATTGGTAAAAATACCTAATAAGATAGGAATTAACCCTATGCTACATTTTAAAATAACACCTCTACATCAGTTGGGAAAACCAAATGTCCATTTGTGTACTAGGGTCCAATGTGGATAGAATATTTTGTTCCCCAGGACTTTTGGAATCAGATGGTGTGCAAATTAACGAATACTGCTTGACAGAAATTTTGTACACATAGTCCATTGTATCATTAAAATAATCACTGGAAAAAGTCCTATGAATAAGAAAATGATTTTTTTAGCTCAGTAAAATGATAAAAGTTAATTAAACATCAGTTTTCCATAGTCTTCAGCAACCTCCTCTCAACCAGGCTTTCCCAGGGTGTAGATTCTCTGGGAATATGTCCCAGCCACAGCAGGCACATGCCAGAGGCCCAGCCTGGAGAACCCTTGACCACTGAGCTCTTCTCAGGAAGCTGGACTCAGAGGAATCTCCACCTGCCAAGAGGTGGGGGTGGGGAGAAGAGGGCCAGCCTCTTCAACCTAATCAAGATTAACAGGCAAGCTAGCACAGGGCAGGGCAGGGCAGGGCAGAGCAGGCAGCATCATTAATCAGGCCCTAAGGGTGCCTGTGTCAGCCCTCAGGGGAAAAAGGAATGAGGATCTAACAGTTTCAGGGGCTTTCCAACTTATTTGAATTCAACCCATTTCAAGCATGACTCTCTGCAGGACAGGGTGCCAGGCACTATAAGCACAAGAGTGAGCAAGACAGGTCTTCGGGGAAACACAAGATTCCAGGAGAAAAGGTTATGAGAAATACATGTATGAGTCCAGGTGGAACTTGTTACATTCACAAGAGGGCTTCTTATTTCTTCATTCTTTTACGTGAATTTTTTGAAATACAACAAAAGAGATAAAGTAGAAGGAAGGGAATAGAATGGAGGGAAGAAAAGCTAATAATTCTTAGAGATCATCTAATTCTGTGATTTTCAATATTTTGAATTGCTAAAGATATATTGTGTACGCATGTACTGCCTGAAAAAGGGAGGGGCCTCTGCCCCACTTACTCAGCACCCCCACTTACTCAGATGCCCCCAGTTGTCTTCCGCCAAGAGCTGGTTCTCTTCAGAATAGTATTTGAAAACCCCTGACCTAGTCCACACCCCCAGACATTGTCTTTCATGTTCATAAAACTGAGGTTGAGGAGACCCAAGAGATATTTCAAATGTCCCAAAGCCCGAAGACAATGTGGTTCTAATTTCTGCAAATTAGAGCTGTGACAATTTAAGTGTGTGCACAACAAAATTATTAATAAAATTTTCACTTTATCAATTTTTAAATATTTGCAATCTTCACTCAAATTTTAAAACATCACAAATGGCCAAAAGTGAAAGTTGATAGCCAAATGAACTGTTAATTGTTCTTATGTTATTATTGTATAGCACTACTGCTTTTAGCTGGTCAACAGACACACCAGTATCATTGGGCAGAATTACTCTTGAGTTTTATATTAGGTTACATCTCAAGGGCCTGTCCTCTGCAAAAATGCACCGTTCTTACTGTGGACAGTAGGAGAGCTGAGGGCAGAACTTGTGTCTTCTGATCTCTACACAGCTCTCTTTTCTCAAATATTTGAAAGGAATCACTTGAACTTTTAAAGCACTTACTTAAATTTCTACCATAAAGCATTTTGTGGTATTTCATGGGCCAAGATTTTATACACACACACACTATATATATATATAATATATATAATATATATTATATATATAATGACAAAAATAAACAAATGTTTTTTTTTAAATGGCTTCAGGTTCTACATCATAATCTATACCTCACTATGACCAAAATAGAATGGAAAATTCCACTGACTTACCTATGTGGCACATCTCAATTCAATTACATGCCAAATCAACGGTTAAATCGTTAAGGTCCCCCCTCCCCCAACTCCAGTGAACTAAACCATGCATAATTTTCAGTTGACTAATGAAACTAGTCCAAATGGGTTTAATTTAATGTCTTCCCTGTCCTTGGCTGTGCACCCTGTAGGTTTTGAGTTTGCCAATGAGTAACAGAGTCCTCAGCAACCAGGCAAATTCTCTTGTATGATCCCCCTTAATCACTTCATTAAGCATTGACTTATTTCTTACTTTTGTTCATTATAGGTTTAGGATTTTCCCTTTCTGGTGCTTTGAATGGATTTGAAGGCATTATTCCTTGACTTTTAGTCAAGAAAGGCAGGGCTCTGAGGCCAGCACTGAACCCCTAGAATAACTTTAAACAGTGGGAAAGGGGTTCTCCAGCCAGGAACACAGACCTAAGCCAGAGCTGAAAATCACTTTTACACTTATAATATCAGCTGTGAAATTCATATTTTCACAACAGTCTTAGTATCTCTGTGAAATAATCTTGAAGTTAACTTAGAAATACTTAAGAATTTATTGTTTGTACTTATCCCCAAAATTTTATCTCTGACTCTCAAACTGGAGATTTCACACTTCCTACTTTGTCACCATCAACTCGAATTCACAGGGAATGGCTTCCCTGCACCTCCCTTCCAGGCTCCAGGCAACAAGAGGACAGCGAGGTTCTCTGCTTTCTAAAGAGACGCAAGACAGAGCCAGCCTCTTCCCCCTTGTAGACCTTGGATCTGTTCATCATTTCTCACAAAAATTGCCTCACCTACATTTTTTTCCTTGGGCATTCCTCTCCTGGGTAGAATCTTAAATGACACAATTTTAGTCCAACCCCTTCAGAAGCCTTAGTGCAGAAGGATGACCAGCTACAGGGATTAGATGCAATCAGTGATCAGAGAGCAATTCAGTAAATATTTTGACCATCTGCTGTGAGGAAGGCCCCACAGAGCACAGAAGAGTCAGATATAAATTCTGTTTCAAAGTGCTTACAGCCCAGAAGGGGCCCTGAATCACTCATACGTAATTGTCCCCATTAACAATATTGACATCACTGTGTGGGGGCGGGTATCTGGGAGGACTGAAGGAAATAAATTACATTTTCTTTCTCTCTCCCACTGCTGTGTAAGTAGGGCTAATCTATACAAATCCAGGGGAGAAAGAAGAGAACATTTAGTTTCTTGTCCTGGTACACAGAAAATGAACTTAGAGGACTGAAATGGATTGTGGAGGACCCAGGGCCCAGAGAGGCTGGGACTCCTCCGCAGAAACTCCTAGAAAGCTGCCAGTGGCCAGAATGAAATGTCTGGGTGGCCTGGTTCCATGGTCTGATAGATGTAAATGAATTTAAAGGTACGATGAGCTGTCTATGAATGGTGCTGCCTTTATTTGTTTTGCAGACTAATCCAAGCCACAGCAGCCACATACTATCTGCAAAGCCTTGGTAAATCCCTGAATTCTGTGATTCTCCTCCTGCATAGCAAGAAGAGTGACGGGGGCAATTCCTGTTCCCACACCACAAGCAGCTTCATGATAGCTTTGAGAAGTGGACTGGGCAAAGCCTTCTTCCTTTCCTCAGCGCATTCATTTGACTTGGCTTATTCCTACAGCACCCTAGCACACGCTGCTGGCTGTTTGAGCAGAACACGGCACAAGGGATTAACCTGTCCGCCTCCTTCCTTCTTTCTAACATCTCAATTTCAGAGATAGGAAGAGGCACATCCTGGATTTTCATGACAAACCCATTATAGGTCAACAATCCTAAATTCCTTCTTTTCCTCTTTTTTCCTTAAATTTTCTGGTTTCTTATTACTTCGACACTAGTAAACCAGTAATTATAGGCATACTATGAATTTTCATTTATACCCTTCTTCTGAGAAATTCCAAAATTTTCACTTCTGCCAAGCCCCAACCCAGGTCTTCAGTATTACAAAGTTACATTGAGAAGACCCCTAAGACTATCAGTTGGTACTGAATTGGTAATTTATTGTCAACCTAAAAAAGAGAACAATTTACAAAGCATTATCACAGCTGACTCATTTACTTGGAATAAAAATATTCATGATCCAATTTGTCTTTAAAAGTGAGGCAAAGAGAGGGCAAGCATTACTAGACCCATTTTATAAGTGGGAAACTGAGAACACAGGGAGACTATCAGAATTGTTCAAGGCTATACCAAAAATAGGTGGCAAAACCAGGACAGAGCCCAGGTGGATGGTTCCCAAATGTTAGTCATCCAAGACTTCTTTAATTACACCTATCACTGCCATAGATCTAACATTTGAGTTAGTTTTGTCTTTCTCCCAAAGGACCCTACATACATGAATTATTAACCCATGTGTCTGTCTTTGACTAATGAATGGCACATAAACTTACCGACCAGTGCTTTCTCATGAGGACAACCATTATTAAACCATGCTGTTATGAATCCAGGCAGCAATAGTGAAAAGTGATAGTTCATTTTGCCTAAGCAGCCTTTTTCTCCCCTCTGGGCGAATATACCCTTTTCTTCAGGTTTTTGAAATAGTGAAAATCACTCCTAGAAATCATTACTCCCATTTTGAACTCCCAAGGACCCTACATTAGGACCCATGGGCCTTACAAACTCTGGAGCAGCTCTCAGACTTGTGCCTCAGAGTCAGCTGGAGGGCTTGTTAGAACACAGACCCAAGAACTGGCATTTTTGACAGGTGTCCAGGTGATGCTGAAGATGCTTGTCTGGGAGCCACACTTTGAGCACCACTGCTGCGTCTCCTGTCCCGGGGCATTGGCACTTTGATTCTGCCTCTTGACCCTGGTCAGAAATACCGAGGGAGCCCTCCAAGCCTTGGAGTTCTCTCCCTCCAAGCCTGGGGGCAAGTCACCTGTGAGAAGAGGTGAGCTCTGCTTCAGGCACAGCCCTGCTCTGCTATCAGAGCAGCCACTGATGCCAGGCCCCCACCCTGTGCTGGCCCCCTCCTTACTTGATTACAGTGCCCTGTGATCTATTTCTTCTTCTTTCTGGAATCCAGATGAAGATGTGAGGTTAGAGTGCAGAGCAGAGCTGCAGGAGGTCTGTTTTCACCTGGGGATCTTTTCCTGAGCTCTAAGAAAGCAAATGTTTGTACACACAGCTGACCCAAGTTAGCTGGAGCTGCAGGCACCGAAATGGTGAGGTCCAGGAACTAAACTCTGAGGTGAGAATGTGAGTTCCCTTGGGAGAAGTGATTAGTCTTTCCCCCCTCTAGGGGGAATGAGTTAGATGTGTGGCTCACTGGATTGACAACCATATTTTAATTTGAAATCACATCAACTTATTTTTTAATTCAGAAATTCAAATTCCTTTTCAATGTTAAATGTCAATGTCCCTTAAATACAAAATTTTGCCATTTGATACTCTCAGGGCTGGCAGCAGAAGAGGTCCCTTTATGTGTTTTCCAAAAAGTGAACTTGGGTGGCTGCCTCACGCTGGCGCTGGCCCTCAGGGGAAGTGGCTAAACCCACGTTCTCCAGAGTTGTCAGTCCAATGTCTGACAGAAAACACCAATGTCTGTGGAAGGGCCTATCAGGGTAGTTTTCCACAGAGTGACCTCCAGCCAGTGCCCCATATAACATCCCTGACCCCTGAGGAGAACAGCGTGTGGTAAAATGCAATGTGTTGGCCTCTTGGCTTTCTTCCCAAGTCCTTGCTAAATGGACATAGCTTCTCCACCCTGTGTTTTCTAGAAGGTTCCAGAAGACCTTTTCGCTCCTGGCATCAGAGAACCAGACTAGTCATTTCACAGTGGAGTTGTTAACACCAGGAAGTGATGAATTATAGCTCGACAAGCTAAGATAAAGGAAATGCAGTGTTTCTTAGAACAATTAATAAACTGTGCTAAAAAGAATTGAAGAACCTCAGGGGCAAGAGAACCAGATAAATTCCTCCCAAGTCTTAAGCCCAATTAAAACCATCTGAGTTTGAAATGTAAGAGATATCTCAGGATATATACTGTGCCCTTAGGGGTTGCTTCTTAAGGAAAAGGATGTGTTATTCTTCTTAACCACTTAATCAGGCCTCACTAAATCACTTCCTTTTCTGGACTATAAGTGATTAAACCACATCAGCATATAATATCACCTGAGATGAACACCAGCATGTGAGACACAGGTGAAGACCTATCTGTTCAGCTTGTACAGACCCACCAGGGTCCACTAGACTTCAAGCAGATGTGTAGGATCTGGTTGCCTAGGGAAATGGGAGTTGCTTTTAGAACTCCATCAATATAAATTGCAACTGTGATCAAATGCAGAAAAAGGCAAGCCTCCTTACTAAGGATGGGGCTAGACCCAAATCAAAGAAAATGCATGAACATCACAATAGAATTGCACATGTCTCCAGATGATTTCCTGGAGTCACTGAGTGAGGACAAAAGGAGGGAGGGAGGGGGGCCAGAAGCCCATAGTAAGAGTAAAAATAGCCAAGAGAAACTATTGTTAGATCAATAGAAAATGTGATATTCAATCAACACATTTATTTATTTTTTCCTATGTGAAGGGAAGCCTCCTAATCTGCTCAAAGTAGTAGAAGGAGCTTGTCTTACATCCTTGGCACAAGGCAGGCAGTCAGCTGGGACTATTCAGCAGACTCCTTTGGATAACATTGCTAATGCTGGAATGAAGCAGTGAGATTTAGAGAGAGCATGCTTAGCACCTTCACAAGCAGTGTCCAAGCAGAGAGGATAACATAGTCTGGACTACAAAGGACTTGGCTTAATGTCCAGCCCACCCTTTTGAAAACTGCTCAAATCTAGCATGATCTTAAGGACTGAATGAAGCACAGATACACACATAAACACACATACAGCCCCAAGCGCCAATTTGGCCAGAAACCAAGTTTTTTATTCTGGCCAAAATTTGGAAGAATATTTCATTGCCTACAGGTTAAAAGTGGACACCTGTAGGAGTAATATTAGAACTGTGGGTCACATGACTCATCCACTTGTTCAGACTTAAACAGAAAAATAGTCAGTGCAATTCTGTAATCTCTGATCAACCTCATCACTTGTAATGAAAAGTGATTGTTTGTGGCTCCTGATTGAGATTGTTGCAGGGGATCAGAAAGCCTAAGGAAAAAATGTAGAATTTTGCTGAATGAGTCTACTTCTGTGCTAAGTCCAAAGAGCTTAATAAATCCTGGTGGTGAGGAGCTGGGGTGTGGTAGGAGAAACAGGAAGTAGTGGGAAGAATGGAGGCTAGCATTAGGTCAAGGTTGTAAACGGCTGCTGTGTACAATGACTGATCCAGTGCCTGTGTCTACTGGTTGTTAATATCTTGGACACACACCTTGAAAGAAGTCAGGCTGTCAGAGCAACTAGGCTGCTAGCCCTACCTGTGTGACCCTGGGCAAGCCAACCAATTTCCTTGGGCCCCAGTTTCCCCGTTCTGTTCAGGGTGGGAGTTGTATTTCATTATCTCCAAGGTCCCTTCCAGCCCTCAAAGTCTGATTCTGTGCTTATCACTCAGCACTCTTAGTTGCACGTTCCTACCAAGTAGCCACATGCCCCATCCAAAAGGCAAGTCCCTTCTTACAATATGGGACCCCTGCCTGCAGACCACAGCTTCCATACAGTCTTTGGCACTCAAGGGCAAAGTCACAGAGGGTGTTACTGACCCCAGTCTCCCCCACTCCTCGAACTAGAGCATTGCTTCTGCCCTGGGTTTCCCATAGGCCTGTGTTTCCTCAGGAACTTGGAATGCCCTGTCGCCTCTTCCTGTCGCACCTGCCTCTGCCGCTCCTCCTGTTTTAGGCCTAAATTCCACCTTCCTCTGTGTCCTGTGGCTTTAGGGAAACTGGTGTCCTCCAGGCCTTTCCTCTTCAATTGCTTGTGGCCTAATAAAGGCAACCACGTTCGTACTGTGCACAGCTCAGCCAGCGCACCAGCAAATACTAAAATGCTGCCCAGAGCTCTGGGGCCAGCTCTGCTCACATCTTTGTCTTTCTGTTTCAGCACTGAAAAGTCCAACTGTATTCCATGAGCAAAGAAAACATTTGGATAGTGACAAGGTAATTTTCTGCAAACTTCCCTCTTCCTGAACTTAGACTCTGGGGTATAGGTCCCTCAATGCTAAGCTTTGGCTAAAGCCAGTAGAATTCTAGAGGAAGCTCAACCAGTTTGCCAGTTCCCTACCCCTGGGCCCTATGAAATCTTACTCCTATAAACTGAAAGCTGTGGAAATGCAGTCAACTATATTAGCTTTAAAAATGTTATTTTTTAGCTTAAAAATGTCCCCAATCTTTCTGATGTTGGGGATATCACTGCAAGGATGCAGTAGAAGTCAAAGGGGGTCATCCCACAGGGCAAAAGTTTGCTGGTTCAGTTCCTGGTCAGGGCATATGCTGGGGTTGTGGGTTTGGGCCCCAAAGACAACCAATCAATGTTTCCATCCCACATCCATGTTTCTCTCTCTCTCTTTCTCCCTCCCTTCCCCTCTCTCTAAAAGTAAATAAATAAAATCTTTTTAAAAAAAGAGGGCAAAGAGATTTTAAATAGGGAAGTAAAAGTTGTCTTGCAAGGTACTTTGCCTTTCATTTCAGTCCTTTCTTAGCAAAAAGCAAATTTTTTTAATGCAGTCCAGTGCTAAGGTAGGGCCTGTGGATGCAGACCTTATTTGTGGTTACTTAAAGCAAAAGGCATTGAGTTTATCTCTCTTTCTGTTTCTGGGGAAGGGTTGGCATTTGGGGTTGGGGGAGATCGGCATATATTCTGTACCTTCGCAGCAAATCTCTGCCACCTGAACATCTTGATAATATAAATACTGTTTAGCAAGCATCCACACTATAAATGGGAAGGAGACACAAAGCAGTTGTCTTTCTCCTGGGATTCCTTTGTCTCAGAGTTCTAGCCTTGCAACTAGTCTGAATGGAGAAAGAAACAGAGCTCTGTAACTCTTCAAAGTGCTCATTCATGAGAGGCTGCGGTTCCTGCTACCTGGAGAATAACTGCACTTGTTTTTTATCTGTTTAATCAGACCTGGAGTGGTCCCCAGGCCCTTCTCAGGGGCCAAATCAGAGAGCCAGTATAGTGGATGAAAACTCAGAAGTGGGAATCAGGGGCTGAGGTACAGTGTGGCCCTGCCACAGTCCACCTCATCTCCACAAGCAGCTCTGTGACCAGGAAGGGGCGAGACTGTCTACAGACTGTTTCTACGTGTCTTTCCAACTGAGGACAGGTCTGAATCTGCAGGGTTTACATTTTTACTGAAGAGAGGAGTCAGGTGAATAACTGGAGGAGGGTGTATGCTGTCATGTTATACCAGATGGACTCAGGTTACATGTCACCTCTAACCCTAATTAATGCTGTGGCCATTTTTGGAGGCAATGGGTAGGGTAACAATAATACAAGCAGCTTGGTGCCATCATGGTTTCATTAATATTTTACTAACATGTACCTACCTGGGCTTTGACTTTGTAGAACTGATGTGGACTAAAGCTTTTTACCTCTTTATCTTATCTCTCCATCCTAAAACTATTAAAGAGGATTTTGTAAGTGTTTCTGCATGAAATCATAGGAGACCAGGGATATTTCCATGTTCCATTTGTCATAAAAAGCATACCCTCCCCTTTGAGAAAGTCAGGTTTCTCTTAAAATTGAAACTAGGTGCCTCAGGTACATGTGGTTGATAAAAGAATTCACTCTCTGCTTGCACCTGCAGACTGAAGACACCCTGAAGCGCAAGGCCAGGAACAGGTCCAGCGGTGCTGGCTTGGTTACTATGCACATACTCCAGGGTAAGTCTGCAGGAAACCATAAACCAGGGCGCCCCACGAATGGTGGGCCAATTTCGAGAGTTGTTTGTCTCTGTACAGTTGCTAAGTCCTCTTAGAAAGTGTCCTCTGCCATTAGAAATGGGTGCTTTTGAGCAGTCACCTAGTCATTCTAGGCCATTTGGACAACCAATGTGGGAAGCCATATAATGGCTAGGAAGGTATCAGACTTGGTTTCCGAACTTAGCTGTGCCACTTCCTAACTCTCTCCAAGCACATGGTGAATGTCCAACATATAGCACATTCCTTTAAAATGTGCCCATCCTTGAGCCCAGTAATAAATTTCTAGTACAGGCCTACCTCAGAAATATTTCAGGTTCTATTCCAGACCACCACAATAAAGCAAGTATCACAATAAAGTGAGTAGTAATCTCTTCAGTGGTGGAAGGTCTTGCCTTCAATTTGTAAAAAAACACAACATCTGTGATGTGCAATAAAGCAAAGCATAGTAAAATGAGATCTGCCTGTACTTTGTCCAAAGAAAATAATCAGACCTGCAAAGATTTATGTACAGTGATGTCCATTATGGAATTACTTTTGGTACTGAAACATTGCAAATAGTGAAATGTCCAACAGTAAGGGATGGGCTGAATAAATTATGCATCAGCCATATAATTAAATACCTTGCAGCCACTACCAACAAGGCTTTAAAAGAATAATGATTTCATGACAAAAGTTTTACAAGATGATGTTTAGTGAAAAAAAAAAAAAAACAGAAAACAAAACTGTATTTACAATCAAATTCAGGGAAGAAAACCCATACATATAAACTGTATTTTCAGTCAAATTTTGTGATGAAAAAATATAGCCCTAGCCGTGTGTGTGTGTGTGTGTGTATCTGTGTGTGATATATGTGTGTAATTAAGAAAGACACCCATTTATGATTTTCAGTGGGTTGTTTCCTGGTGCTTCCATCCCACATCAAGTGCTTTGCAGATACAGCTTCTTAGACAAGTCTGGCCTGTTGCAACAGTCAGATGTCCCGAGGCTGCTGCCGCATGGAGATTTCCAGATCAGACACTAGGCCTGCATTAATAGGATGAAAGTAACAGAAAAATGGGGTTCAGAGACTTGTCTGTAAATATCTCACGTTCTCAGTTTGCAATGTTGAGAGTTGAGCTGCAAACTCTACAATTCTGCATCATAGCAACACCTGGTTGACTAGCTCCTCCTCCATTTGTCCACAGGAGTGAGTCAGGGCCTAACTGGCAGAGGAACACAGGTGCTAGCTAAGGCTCTGCCAGAGACCTTTCTCACCTGCCAAAGGATCATCAACTGCTTGTTGGATAAATTCAATTTTTAAAATGCCTCGGTTTAATTAAATAACTGTTTCAAAGGAATTTTTGTTTGTTTGTTTTACAACTGACCTGGATATTTGAATCAGCATCACAATGATGAGTATAAAAACCTGAAGAAATCATACTACTACAACTAATTATAATAATAGATAGGATTTACTGCAGGCTCAGCCTACACCTGGGAACCTACAGACAGGATGTGCATGCAAATGTCATAGGCTTAGGGTCACCAAGCACTGCAGCCCCAGTGACTGCTTGCTTACAGAATCACCAAATCGTTCATTTCTTCAAAAATCCTCACAAAGCAAGTTTCTCTAACTTTTCTGTGTGCCTGACTCACTAATTGACTTTATTCAGAAGTGTCTAGTCTTAGCTGCTCATCCATGTGAATTGATGCTAATTGTGTTGAAAAATTATCAGGATAGTAGAGCACAGCATGACACATGATTTTGGTTACAAAAGCTAAAACAATAATAAAAATACCACATTCTACAGCTGATCCTTTTACTGCCAACCCCTCAGCCTCCACTACGGAGCGGTCCATTCCAACTTCTCAGATGAAGCTGAAGAGAGCCCGACTTGCAGACAATCTCAATGAAAAAATTGCCCTCCGGCCAGGGCCGCTGGAGCTAGTGGAGAAGAACATCCTCCCTGTTGATTCTACTGTGAAAGAGGCTATAAAAGGTAGGAGAACGTGTGGCATGCTTCCCTTTGTGCCCTGAGATGTGGGGCCCCCACAGCTCAGACATGCTCAGGCCCTGGGGCTGCAGGCCTCTGCCTGGACAAGATTTGTGCCATGGGTTGCTGTCCCAGAATGTTCCCATAACCAGAGGTCCTGAGAATGACAAATTCCCATCCACTCACCCTCCAAGGGCAGGTAAACATAGAGGAATTTTGTTCTAGTTAAGCAGGTTAAGAACCCAACTTGGTGTAATCCTCAAAACATGTGCTCTACAAGCATCCATCACTTAGGGGCCATGGCTGTCTTGAGCCTTCCTCTTGTGTGGGGGAGTGGACCATAGAGTAGAAACAGCCAAAACCTGGATGAGAAGGCCTGAACTCTAAGCCCGGTTTGCCTGTGGTGTGTGGGGTTTCTTTAGTTCAGCTCTCTCAGAAACCTGAATCACTAAACCTGCCCAACTCCTAGGCTCTGGGACCAAAGTTCAGGCTCTATAAGTTTGTGAAAACTCTTCAAGAACCCTCATATGTGCTAAAAAGAGGAGTACAAATACCTAAAGAGGAGATACAAACATTAATTCTATTATAAACTGTATAAAATCATTTTTGTAGACTTTTTGAACAATTGAGAGCAAATGGACCCAAACAACCTGAGCATACTGAATCCACTCATAGAAGTGTTGGTTGGGGTGAAACTGGGAAAGTATGGTAGAAGGAAGAAAGGAGAGCTTAACATTCCCATAGACAAATTTATTTTCTTCCAGTTATGCCCATAAAGAGCTCTAAGGATTATGTATTTAACAAGCAATGAAGATTTAGATATTTCAACATGTTTTGAAAAATTACAGTCATACCTTGGTACTCACTGGCTTCAGAACCCACCAAAGATTGACCTCATCACATTTTGATGAGAAAAAAAAATGTTCTAGCACTTGGTGCTTGCTTGGGACTAGTCACACTTGCTAGAACTTGTATGAGTCACATAGCTGCCCTGCAAGAGAAAATTCTTCATTACTCGGTACCCATTGGTTTTGGCACTCATCATGAATCCTGGAACGAATTAACAATGAGTACCAACGTACCACAGTATATGTAAAGATGTTTTATCAGACACTAAGTTTACTATCAAATTTATCATTAAGTGTATTATCCACATTCTAAAATCTTGCCCTCAACCAACCAAAGACCACATGAATTTTATATTTAGAAGCTGTAAATATATAAATATCAACTCTAGGAGAGACAATATGCTAACCTGTCAGTGCCCCTAAATATGCCGCTGTGATTTGCCATCTGCTACACTCTTTCCCTTCACACTAATTATCCTGTGCCTTTGAATTAGGACTAGCCCACTCAACCATACACTACCTTCTCCATCTTTACTCTGATAAGGTCCAGGACAGGGAAGGCTCTCCATCGGGCATCTCTCATCATTTCTTTGAACATTCTATTCCATGTATGTAAATTTATTATTGATTTTTGTGTGATAGGCAAAAGACCTCATTTTAATTTGCATTCTTTGGTCTACAGAGAGATTATATTTTTCCACATGATTTTGTGTCATTGCCGATTCATGGCTACTCCTTTTTTTCCTACTGAGCATCTTCTTCCCTTACTGCTTTGTCCAAGCTATTTATATAAGGAAAAAAATACTAATCCTCCATCTGCCTAGGTATTGCAGGTCCTTTTACCAGTTTGTCCTTGCCCTTTGTGGGTGTGTATGTAGAGTATATTTTACTTATAGCAGTTTTTAATTTCTGTATAGATAAATATATTAATCTTTCTCTTCATGGTTTCTGAATTTAGTTATTGAAAATATTTTTAGCTCAAGAATATAGTTATTCTCTTATATGGTCTTCTAACATTTATATAATTTATTTTTATAATTCAATCCTTAGCACACATGATATTTTTTAAGTACATGGTCTAAGAGAAAGACCTAGTTTTACTATTATATGGTTTTGTTGATATTTTACAATTTGTTTTAATATCTGTCTTCACAAGTTTCTTTACATTAGCCTGATCTTTCTAGTATTTCCTGTCTACTCTCACAAGTATGTGTTGGGTGAAATTTAAAATCAGTTTATCACATGCCAATTTCAGTCTTATTAGAATTTTCCTTGGGACTGCAGTGAATTTACAAGTTAATTTATAGTGAATTCATATGCTTAAAATATATTAATCTGAGGCAAAAATACAGTCTCTCTCTCTACCTATTCAAGTCTTTAATTTCCTAAACAGCTTTTTTTAAAGTAAAGTCGATTACTGCTGACATATGGAAAACCTATTGATTTTGCACATTTATTTTATAACTTTGCAGATTCTCTTTAACAGTTTCAGTAGTTTCTCAGTTTACCTCAGATTACATAGGAACACAATCATACTGCCTGCAAACAATGAAAATCTGCCTCCTGCTGCATGTTTTTCTGCTTTGATGCACTGTTTGACACTTGACAAGTGACATTATGGTTTTATTAATAGATTGTATAATTAATATAATTTTTAAAATTATATACAGAATATTTATAATATAAATCACATATAATTTTTGTTTTATTTATAAAGTATATATCATATACTTATTTATAAATTATATGAATTTTATTAAATTTTGTAAATTATGAAGTATAATATACTATATTATACAAATCAAGTTAAATATATTTCATTGTATATAAAATATTTACATTATATGTAGATGTATATCATACATAAAATTATATGTATGAATATAAAGCACATATAATTTATATTACTTTATATTGTGCAAAAATGTATTATACAATTTAATAATTATTAATACAGCACATATTGGAAAATTATTAGTATTGCTGCATTGCTTGTGCCTCAAAAGCAGCATGACTTTGTTACATGTATGGTATATTTTTTGTTATGTTGTTGATGATAACATTGGTTTTGTTTTGTTTCTATCATAAATAGGGATTTCTCTAGTCATTCACCTCCATATATGTCATAGATTGGTATAGTAGATATTCTGAGGAAATATTTCTCTGCTCTGTTCCACTAGGAGTAGTTTATAATTCGGAGACTGTTTTTAAATGCTTTTGGCATGCATGAAAAGATCACATGGGTTTTCTTTTTAGAAATGTGCTGTTCTATCTTTACTGATCACCTTGCATGTCTGGGGAAAAAGATCTTACAAAGATTCTTTTTTTTAAAAGATTTTATTAATTTATTTTTAGAAAGGGGAAGGGAGGGAGAAAGAGAGGAAGAGAAGCATCAGTGTGTGGTTGCCACTTGAGCACCCCCTACTGGGGACCTGGCCTGCAACCCAGGCATATGCCCTGACTAGGAATGGAACTGGCGACCCTTTGGTTCATAGTCCAGCATTCAAACCTCTGAGCCACACCAGCCAGGGCAGATTCTTTTTTCTAGAAGTTGCTAGTATTTTATTTGAGATTTTGCATCTCTTGTAACATTAGTTGGTAGCTGCTAAACCACAAAATATTGGCAGCTTAACAATGAAAGTATATCTTATTTATAAACAAACCAGAGTGTTTCTCAATGGCAAATCTTTCAGGCACCACAGGCTCCTTTAGTCTTACTGCCCCACCAGCCCCTAGTGCAGGGTGGCAAAATTCCTCTTAAAGGGCCAGATAGTAAATAAGCTAAGCCATCTCAGCTGTCTTGGTCACAACTACTCAGCTCAGATCCTATAGCATGAAAGGAGCTATAGCTGTAAGTAAAAACATGAGTAGGGCTGTGTTCTAATAAACCTTTATTTATAAAAACAGAGCAGGGTCACAGGCCATGATGTGCCAACCTATGCCCTAGAGCTCCATTATCCTCTGAGGGGAAGGGAAAAGAAGGAATGAAAAGGACCACATACGTATTTAAAAAGCTGCAACCTGGAAATAAACATACCACTTCCATTCACATTCCATGGTGCAAATATTACAAATAGTACATACGGCTGGGAACATTCTTTTCTGTATGAAAAGAGATTTCCCAGCAATGTGTCTATGCTGTGGCCAGGGGAACATAAATTTTGATGAACAGCTAATCCTCTCTGCTACAATGTTCCCAAACAATGTTGGACTATATTGTTGCTGTTTTATATTTCTCAGGTTTAAATGTCAAAGCTACACGTGCTTCACAAAGTGTTATAATTACCTTTACATATGTTTTCATGTTTGGGAAATACTTAAATATGATCATAATCATCAGTTGCTTGGAAACATTGCCTATTAAAATCATTGGGGCTCAGTACTTTTCTTAGGAGTAGTTCTTTGATAGCTTTTCTTCAGTTTTGTTCATAGGTCTCTGTGTATTCAAATTTTCTCCTTAAGACAATTTGTACAATTTAAACTTTTCTAAAAATTCTTACCATCCTCCATGAATTTCAAAGTTATTAACCTAAAGTTGCATAAAGTATTGGCTTACAGTTGTTCTGAGCTTCTCTGAACCAGGGGTTATGCTCCATTTTTCGTTGCAAATGTTGTCATTTTAGTATTCTCCCCTTTCTCCCTCTCTTTTTCATACACTTGCTAAAAATTTTTTTGTTTCAATGATTATTATTACAAAGAAGTCATTCATGAATTTGTTCATGAATTCTGTTGTTTCTTGTCTTTCCTTGAATTCTTTTAATTTGACCTTATGTCCAGGTTGTGACTGTACATGAGGAGAGCTGAGGGGCAGGCGTAGTAACTGGTTTCACATGCAGGTGTGAAGAGAGGATGGAGGCAGAGGAATGGTTAAAAGCAGTGCACCCCATCCAGGTGAGCAGTCAGGAGGGCATGAGCAGGAGCAAGGTCAAGGTCATTGGAGTGGATAGAAGACAAAAAATATGAGAACTATTTAAAAAAAATAAAAGTAAAGCAGGAGTCTGGTTTTCAAAACTGGACTCTGTAACTTTGGCCAAATGGCTACTAAGTTAGGAAATGTCTCTCTGGGCCTCAGTGGCTCCTCTCTGAAATCCCAGCAATAATAAAGGTTGTCTCATGGGGCTTTTTTCAAGGTGTATTCAATTTTAAAATATAGGTAAAGACTAGGCCAGGTGCTGCGGACATGTTAGCACACTTCATCTCATTTCTGACCTGCAGGACTTTGCACTTCAGCAAGAAAAGAGGCCTGAAAGAAGAAAGTTATCTCTTGTGATAATCCTTATGAAGGGACTAGATAAAAGTCACAATGCAGTGTAATGTGTGTACCTAACCAAGGCATCCTGGGAGACGTGGCTTCCTCGATGAGCCCTGAGAGAAGAGGGCAGAAGAGAGTAATAAGGACAAAGATGTAGTGCTGGTCAGTCTATAAAGGCATTTTAAATTGTATCTTAAAAGCAACAGAGAGGTTCAAACTTCTCTCATCACTTAAGGGAACAAATTCAAGCACTCTTCTAATTACCCAATAAGGGAAAACATAATTTAAAATGCTAATGCTAACAGTTAGCTGTGGGGAGCCATTGGAAGGGTTCCTAGTGGGAATCAGCGCTGTGCTTTGCATGAACAAGGCAGCGGTTTTGCATGTAGAAAGATCCCTCTGCTGCAGTGTGGGCTCAGTAGAAGTGAGATGGAGTTACAGGGCTCTGTGAGGAGGCTATTGGACTTCTTTAATGGGGATTGATGAGAGTCTGAACCAGAGGCATGCTGCAGGCATGGAAAAAAAGAGGATCTGAGAGGTAATTGATTTTGTGTGATTAGGTGATCAGTGGGCTATATCAATTTGGACAAAGGGAAGAAGCAAAGGTGACATCCAGGTTTCCTTTTTGGGCAGTTGGGTAAATGGCAGCCATTCACTGAGAAAGGGACCATGAGTGGATAGGAATCAGATTTGGGGAGAAATGATGAATTCTTGTTTAACTCTTGTATTTGAAAGGCTCACAACAGTTCCGTAGGCAGGGATTAACTAAGCAATGGGTGCTGTTAAACCAGGATTCAGAAGAAAGTATCAATCTAGAGCTATAGACTTGGGAGACTTCAGCATGTATGGTAATTTAAACTGATGGACTACATAAGATTGTCCTCTGATTCATTTATTTCTTAATGTTGGTCAAGCATCTTCCACGTGTCAGACACTATTCTCAGTGCTTGGGATATCTCAATGAACAAAACATATAAAGAGTTCTGCTCTAGCAGTGGGGGGAGACAGACAATAAACAAAAACAAATAAATCATAATAAAAGACACTGAATGCTGTAAAAAGTAGAATTAATCCAGGGTACAAAGAGTCAAAAGTGCCCACTAGAGTATGGTTGGGGGAATAGAGGATGTATAAAAAGAGGGTTAATATGAATTTCCCGTGCAGTATTTGGGACAGAGGCAGGGTTTCTGTGAAGAACAGAGAGGAATGGCTCCTGAGAGAGGTGGAGGATATAGGCTGACCCAATCCAAGGAGTCGAGTAGCAGGCACTAGTAATGGAGAACTGAGCACATGTTATCAACCCGAGTACCAGCTTCTTTACTGGTAATCTTTCAAAGTGCGTGAGTTTTTGAGGGCAAGGTGATGTCATCACACAGAATGTCACAAAGGCAGGAATTGCTGAGAGACCATCTGCAGAGACAGCACTTTGTGTAGCCTTTCCCATGGCGATGATGGTCCAACCACCTTCCTGTCACTTCTTATGACCAGATCACCTTCCCCTGATGAAGTGGTGTCTCAGGCTGAGGTTTACTGTGTATCACTCTCCTAGTGTCTGTCTATTTCCCACCTCCCTCTATCCATGTGCCTTTCCAGATGTGTTTGCATTCTCCAGCTCTCTCTGCAGCTGTGTTTCTGTGTTTCTGCCAAGCTCTGAGCAGAATGCTTAGTCATTGTCTTGTTCTCTCCAGATTTTAATAAAGGCCAACTCTTCTGCAGTCCTAAGATAAAAAATATATAGAACTTCTCCCAACACAGAGCAGGATAGTTTTTGACAGAGAACCAGTTGTTGCCCTGGCATATTTTGCTCATTCCCAGATGTCAACTCCTGTTGCAGTCAGCTGAATGACAGCAGCAACTTTCCCAAAAACTTCCCCCTCTTTTATGGAATCAGCTAGCAATCCCAATTCCAGCCTGGAAGTACATTTCCTGAGTCAAG
This sequence comes from Anoura caudifer, assembly GCA_004027475.1. Taxonomy (NCBI): domain Eukaryota; kingdom Metazoa; phylum Chordata; class Mammalia; order Chiroptera; family Phyllostomidae; genus Anoura; species Anoura caudifer. The sequence goes on along the minus strand of PVKU01002497.1, from coordinate 44,478 downwards.
TAGAATTCTGATGATTCCAGCTGGCAGACACATGGGCTAGTGTGACTGGAATGATGTAATGTGGAGGAACAGGGAGCTTTCCAATTGGACTTCCACATGAGGTGGGGATACATCTCAGAGCATGCACCTGACTCCCTGTTTTTCTTCCATAGATCCCTGCCAGCCACCCTCTCTCAGGCTAGCATACCACACACAACAAACATGAGGATATGTGGGAGTGATGATTTACAGGAGCAGAAATTCTATGCTGACATTTAGCTGGTTCAGCTTAGGCATGGGTCATTGTTACTCAGCGATCCCTCAGCTTACTCCAAGCTTGTTCATTCTCTTTCTAGTTATCTGTTTTCTCCACATAATAGGAGCATCCCTTAGCTACCAAGGAAGCTGTTTATTGTCCAGAATCCTGGTTTGTGCTTGAGGAAAACAGAACCCAGCTGGCTTTCCCAACTCTCCAATCAGTGGAAGGGTCCTGGGGTTCTGCTCCAATCAACAAGCACCTTCTCCCCAGGGGTCCTCATCTTGGCCTTGGATTGAGCCAGGCTTCCCACCTGAATGCCTGAGTCAGCTTTTTAGCTACTTAAAAAAGAAAAATCAGATCTGTGATTCTGGATATACAGCCTCATTACCGCAGATGGATGAGTTATTTTTATCATCCTAACCCTTTAACACAGGAAGCAACATTTCTAGTACGCCAGGGCTGGTCCAGAAGTCCTCCATTCACAACTATCACGTGACCTTTCTAAAAGGCACTGCATGAGTGTTTGCTTACCCTTATCTCCAAGGCTCAGACTTCATGATGAAACAAAACTAAAAGAATCATGTTTGCTGAAAATCCAGTCATCTTTGAGACTCTCGAAGTCCTGATACTCTCCTATTCACTTTTAAGACAAATAGACAATAAGCCCAATTGTAGTCATTTGCTTTGGCTTAAAAAGAAAATGTTTGCTTCAGAGCAACTTTCTCATGGACCAACTCTGTCATTCCATAATGAGAAATAATTTTCAAAGTGCAAATCTTTGGGGGAAAGAAACACACTGAGGCATACATGAAAAATGTTTCTCGGAGGATGGTTCTGGGAGGTGGGTGGGAAAAGAGAATTAGGGGGCCAGGATCTTTGGGTGGGGGTGGGAGTGGCAAGAAGGAAAGTTAGCTAGCACTGAGCAAAGGTGCTTGTGCTGGTGTTGGCCTTTGCTGCCCACTGAAATGATCACAGGCATCTTTGAGAGTGGGCAGGGCATGCCCAAGTGTGGCCTGCAGCTGGGAAGAAGTTTCTAGAAACCTTACAGGGTGCTTTGAGAGTATGGGGTCCTATAGAGGGGAAGTGAGACACAGTGCTGAACTATCTCTGCACCCCTGGGGATCTTGGTGCCAAGAGAATTAGCCCCAAGAGCTCTATCAAGTGCTTAAAACCAAGTTAACTGTTCTTCCCAATTTCTGCAGTCCTAGGATCAGGATCTGTCTAGAGACTTAAGGCAAACTTCTAGTCAGGAAAGTGAAGAAGAGGAATCCTTGTTCCTTCAAAAGTCCACTGACATCTGTTTCAATAATGAAGGCCCTGATCCCCTTCCAGAGCAGTGCAGTCAGTCTTTTCTGGACGATGCAATCCATCCTCTGCAGAAAAGGGTATCTTCAGTATACTGAAACATCTCGAGACAAGAGCTGCATTTAAACCATACCTATAGTAGCCTTCTCACTAAAGGGATGGATTTTGTTTCAGTCTCTTCCAGGAGGATGTGAGGGGATGGTCTGCCCATGAGTTAAAATAGCTCTCCTGCCTCTCTGCAGCAGGGCCAGGCTCCAGCTTGCTAGCAGATAAGCAGGCATGGCCCATTTTCACATTCCACTTTGTAGTTTCCAGCCCTTGCTGTGGGCCCAGCGAAAGGTAACTAGTATCCCAATTGTCTCACCCTAATCTTGGAATTTTAAATGTTTATTCAGAGGAAAGTACAACTGACTCATTCATCTAATCACTTGCAAGAGGGAGAGGGGAAACTAAGAGTCACCAGGCCAAGATCCCCAAGGGGCCAGTGCCCAGAGCCAGCCCCAGAGGCATAGCTGGGGGATGATATCAGGGCTTCCCAAAGCAGGTCCTTGTCATCACACCCCTGAAGTGTCTACAAGGACAATAGCCAGGGCACAACACTCCCAGAGAGCCTAGCACCAGCGAGATTGGAGCAGAGGCCCAGGTTCACAACATGAAGGCGATAGACTTGGTTGTTCCAGGGGTGGAGAGATAAGCTGACCTTTGTCCTGGTCCACATGTGTCTGACTTGGACCAGGAAGGAGAGGAGAAGGTGGCACTCCTTTCCTGCGACACTCCTGCTCTGGAGAAGGTCTGTTGCTGCTTTCCCAGAGTGAACTACATGGGACGAGCCAGTTTTTCTGTCCTTGTACTTGTGCTGACCTTTGCAAAGCTAACCACAGACTAAACTGCCTCCCGGGTGGCCTTTTTTATTTTGATAATGGTAAACTGGAGACAAGCAGATACTCCCAACAAAAACAATCTAACAACAGCAGCAGCTAGAAATTATTGAACAATTACACATCAGGGACTGTATTATAAATAACAAACAATGTGCTTTATATACGTTGTGTTATTTTCATCCTCAGAACACTGAAAGCTAGCTATTATTATTATTCTCATTTTATAGTTAGGGAAACTGAGGCCCCAGAGATCAAATAACTTGCCAACAGCCACTTTATCACTGAAGTGGTAGAACCAAGAAACAAACTGAGTCTCTTTGACTCCAGAACCCAGCTTCTCACTGACCACACTGAACATCACCTATGTCACCTCAAAGGGAATCCACTGCCATTGGGTCTCAGGGCCTCTCTGCTCTTACAGTCTTTCAGTTTCTTTACATGGAGTCTAGGCCAAGTGTGTAGCATTGTGTGGCCTCCTGCCCTGGCAATCACAGACTCAAACAGTGGCAGCACCCAGGGAGTGGTGAGTGACAAGGGCCCCCTGGCAAGGTCTTTTGGCCTGGACAGCCCTTGATGGGTCTCAGTGTGTCTGTCGGCATATTCTGACCTTGCACATTGTACATTTTAGGTGCCACACGGAAGTCATATTTGGGGCTTTGGCCTTCACCCTTTTATTTTTTTTTTATTCAGGTGCAAACTACTACCTTATATGTGGTTGCACATACTAATGGTTTCTTCATTGATTAAAGCAGAGGAACCACTCTACATGATTGATGTCACTTGATAAAGTAGACTCTTAGAAGCTGTGTCTCTCTAGGGATTGACTCCCAAAATAAACCTCTGCCCTGGCTGGGAGAGTTTCCCCCTCACCCTTCCCAGCCCAGCTCTGCTAATCACCACTCTGTCACTTCCTTCCATTCTCCCCATTATTGCCAACCCCCTCCCCCTTTTAATTGCCTGCCCACAGCTGACAGTCATTTTGGCTCCTCTTAGTCCTGCCTCTTCCAGGAGTCTGTTTTGACAGCCCCACATTGCTGGTTCCTTCATCCAACCACCAGCAGCGCTCCCCAGTTCCGTCCTCAATGATTTTCCCGTTGTGTCCCATGGCCACAGCTAAATTACCTCCTCCTCTCAGTTTGCCATCTCTTCACCACATCACATCTGATTATGTGTCTGCTTCTCTCTATTACTCTTACAGTGGGAAGGCTGAAAGTGAATAAAATAACTGATGAGTACTCTGCCTGGTACTGGGGAAATGGGACTGATTACTGGCTCCTTTATTCCAGACACTTGACTTCTAGACTTTTCAACGTGATTCCAGTGCCTCAATCTGAGGTCACCCAATGCTAGATGTTCAAGTGCAAAGGACATGCTGATGTACTGGTAACAACAACAGGGCTTCCCCAACCCCTCCAGCCTTTCTCTGAGACAAGTCCCAGTGAGATCATCATAATCACCCTTCCCAGAATCTCCCACCTTCTCTGTTCTCACAATCAAGGTGTCACATTCAGCCTCTCAAATCACAAAAACTCAAGCAAAATACATGGTGGAATATGGAGATGTCCTTGGGACACATGTGCAGAAAAAGGAGAGACGTTGGCTCTCTTCTGTGTTCCCTCCCTCCAACCAGCCAGCAGATTTTCCAGTGTGTCCCTAAACATGGTCCCTGGTGGCCTCCAGGGAACAGGACTGACTTCCCACCCTTCTGCTATGGCTGTGAGAGTCCTGAGGCTGGGCTCTCCATCAGCCCAGTCTCAGAGCAACTGGGTGGACTGGACCCTGCAAGGTCCTCAAAAGAGAGACGAGAAAACATGCCCCCTGCTCTGACTTACTGGTCCACACGAGACCTAACAAATGTTGATTATTTTTTATTATTGATAGACTATTAAGTGAACTACTGACACAAACTACTGTTCTTATCATCTGCTGTCACTCCACTTAAAAAGGGGAGTTGCTGGGAGCTAAGAAGAGACACTATTCTCTGTCTCTCTCTCTTCCCTCCCCCCCAGCAACCCTTCCCTGTTACACTACTTCGACAGTTTGGCAGTTTGGCTAATTCCCTCTAATTTGTACACATTTGAGATGTGATGCTCTGGGTGTGGCAGGTGTGGGGTGGGGGGAGTCTGTCACCTGAAGTATCAAATTGCTCAGAGAAGATCCATATTCATTTAGACTGAAGAAGTGGGGAGGAGGGATATATGATAATGAAGCTCTCAGATGGGGGCCCTATTGGGCAGAGAAAACCAGAGCCTCAAGGGGCCAGCACAGCCACGCAGGGCTCCCTGAGGACAGGAATGGCGTTGGCTCCAGGAGTTTACCAGGTGGGTCCCCATGAAGTGCTGTGATTCCTAGGCTGGGGAAGGCATAGCACCCATCTGCCACCTCTAGCACCCATGCCCACCTGCCCCCAATAATGCATGTAATTGTCCTAATAGGGACAAAGCATTTAATATCATACATGTAAGTAAGATTTAGAAATTTCAAAAAAATAAATATGGTCTCTAAAGTGAAGAAATTTATAGATTGAGTTTCAAATGGAAGTATATTCAGGGAGGCAACTAGAAGGAACTTTCTGGGAAGATCTCAGGCCAATGATCCCCTGGGGAAAGAAATATATACATTTTTTTTCACCTTCCATGAAAAGGACGAATACAGCTTTGTTTGTGAAATTCAGGCTTTGCTGTAAGAAAAAAAGAAAGGAAGGTTGTGAGCTAATTCTGAACTCTTAAAAGACAGAGGGAGCTATTTGAGACCAGAGTACTAACAGGGTGGGAGGGAGTGACCCCTGACCTCAAAGAAAAAGCTGACATTTGTCAAATACCCAATCAAATGCCCCTGTTGAAAAATGAATAGTTTTCTGATACAAATATAAGAACATGATAGGTTGCATTTATTGCAGTTGATATATAAACAGATGTTTTATATGATTTTCCATACTTGTCTATTATTTCAGGTATTTTTATAGTTAAAAAAGTATACTTTACAAAATAAAAGTTGTAAAATAAAAGTTCCCATTAATGCAATGGAAAACTGTAGCTGCTACCAATAAAATAAAGATTTTTAATTAAGATCTCTTATGTGCTCACATGAGAAGATCACCAGGAAACATTTTAGAGTGAAAGAAAGCAAGTTTTAGAATAGTATGCCTTTCCCAGTCCTATCTAGATGAAATACTTTTTTAACATTTGTGTGTATATGTCTTGCTATATGTATAGAACTAAATCTAGAAGAGAAAACAAATTACTCCAGGGAAGGGGAATTATTATGGACATTCCATATGATATGAATTTTTATGATAAGCATATATTACTTTTATAATCATAGAAAGTAGCAATATGGTCCTCAAGCTGTTCCAGGTCAGCAGGCTGTCCAATGGGTCAGTGACTGGAGTTTCCACCTACCCTGTCCTTGTCTGGCCTCTTTCCTGATTTGACCTTTGGATGTCTGAGCGAGGGGCCATGACAGATGCCAGCAGTGGTGGCGATGACAAGCCCCAAACCACATTTGTTCCATGACTTCCAGCTCCTCGCTGCCTCTCCAGCCTGCAGGGTGAAAGCTCCTCTCTCTTATCTGCTCAGAGCAGGAGTCAGAAGTTCTTGTTGGTGTGACTGCAGAGTACTGGGCTGGACACTTCCTGATAACACCCAAATTCCTTCATAAGAGCCAAGCCTGCAGTTGGGCGGGATGAGTGATGCAGCCCCAGCACATCTTACAAAGTGCAGTTGGATAATAAACCAGATGGAATTAAGTGGTTAAGAACCATAAGGGACATACAAAAATGTCATTATAGTCCTGTCTGGTCTGAGAAAACCTCTCCCCAAGCTAAGGTACTTATCCTGCTCCAAAGTCCATGTGGGCTGCCAAGAAAGCAGCTCTGCATGTGTGAACCAATGTGGATTTCCAAAATAGACACAGGGATATGAGGAATTGAAAGAAAACTTAAATACTAGACAAATAAAGATGATCCTGACTTTTCTGAGACACATGTATGGCTCTTATAAACAGATATGCATAATTGAATGGGGCTTTCGGACACCCTGGTGACATTAGCTAATTCTGACATTCAGGAATTTAGACTAGCTTATCCTGTTAGCAGAGTTTGCTAAACATTTTGTGCTGTGTGTTCTGCTTTGTACTGAAGATGATGCACATGACACACTGTCATCTCAGTTCTTCTCTCATTGTGAGATTGAGGGAGACGTGCATCCTCCCAGGGCTTGCTCCATTGGCCTCGGTCTGTGTCCAGTTGTCCCTTCTCTATCTTTCCTCTTCCCTGATCTGGTTTCAGAAAGATGTGGATTCACAGAGAAAATGTTCAGGAATGGATAAACCTGAAAATAATGTTTAACAAGTAATGTAACTCATTCTTCCCTGCCAAACATTACTTTTAAAAACCCAAGTTCCCATACATGGAATAAACAGATGAGAAATGAAACAATTTAAAATTCATTTTCACTCTTCCCTTGAACTGGATACAGAACAAGGAGCTAATCCTGATGGGGAGGGGGGTGACCCATTGAAGCATTTGATGTGCCTAAGACACTGACCCAGTTTTGGATTTCACCCCTCAGGTAACCAGGTGACTTTCTCCAAATCTGCAGATGCATTTGCCTTTGAGGAAGACAGCAGCAGCGATGGACTTTCTCCAGATCATACTCGAAGTGAAGACTCCCAGGGCCCAGCAAGATCCCCCCCAGACACCAAAGCTGCAGAGACCTCTTTGGCAGTTCCTCCGGGCACAATCCAGGTAAACCAACCATACCTCAGCCTGTCATCTCTTCAGTTTTAAAATCAACAGTTCTGAGTTGAGATCCAGAAGTATCTCTTAACAGCCTATTACCTCAGTGCCTCTCCTCACACTTTTGGGTCCAGGGTTCTGTGTGTAGTGGCAAAAACTTCCAGAAAGCCCTGAGGGAGAATCCCAGGACCATCTCCTTTGACTTAATTTATGAGCATCTACTCTGCCAACTAGATACCTTTTATCTCTATTTTTACAGGAAAAATAAACATGAGGTTTACTGAGATTAGATGCCCCACCAACCATGTCCTGGACAGAATGTGCCCACACAGGAGTGGTTTCAAAGCCCAGCCTTTTCACGCAGGGAACAGTCACTAGAGGTGCTGGGCCACAGAACAGAGTCCCATGCAGGTCCTGCCGTGAACAGGTTCCTATCTGCCAAACCGCTGCAGGGTCCACTTCCAGCCCCAAACCCAGCACAGCACTCACCTCTTTCTGGAGAGAAACTCTTAAAATGTGAAGAAGGTATATTGAAAATATTGTGAAAAGCACATTTATAAAGAACCGTGATGATTACTAACAGCAGCCATGGCCATGTGTTAAGGGCGCACTGTGTGCCAGGGTCAGCGCTAGCCAGTTCATATGCATTTTTTATTGGCTACCATGGGCCCCCAGGCAGGGAGCATCGATGCTGATTATGACAGGGGAGGAAGTAAGGCCACTCCACAAGGCTGCAGAGCTGTGTGGTGTGTGGGACACTGCCATGCCCCTGGCCCCTGGAGCTGCCCCTCTAGAAGCCACCAGGCCTACTGACATTTTCCTCAGCTGGCATGCTGGTATTCATGGAGCCCTAAGAGCAGATGTCAGGGTGCCTGCACAGGAGGGGTGGGACACCCACTGGCATGGCTGTGAGATGGGTGTCTTCCAGCTCTGGTTCTAGGGTACACCTGCTCTGGGGAGAAGCCTCTAGACCTTCAGTACCTGCCCTTTGGCCAGAGTTCACTCCTCCCAGCCTCACAGGAATTATTGGATGGACTGAAATTAGACATTACATCTGAAAATACTTTTTACACCATAAAGCACCATACAGTTATTAGGGACAATTATCATCCAGGGCCCTATTTCCCAAAATGGTGCCACTTACTGGTCATTGTCACACCCTGCTTTCCTCCATGGGAGCAAATCTGAGGCTGCCAGGGAGAAAATGTGGAAAGGGAAGAACAGGGAGACATAAAAAACAGAGCCAAAATATGCACATATCTACTGTGCAGGAGTTGGTAATCAAAGTGCTTTTTCTTCCCCTGCCTACCGCAGCCAGTCTGTGCAGCCAGACCTCTTTGATAACATCAAAGAGTCTTTCAGACCAATTGTACTATTCTTCTGACAGCAAATTCCTCAGCCTCTGATGTAAGAACAGTTTGAAGAGAAGACAAGTACTTTTCCGCTGAACCCTAGAGAGGGGAGGAAGGGAACACTGAGTAAAGCCAGGCAAAAGGCAAAGATCATTTTGTTCTTTTACCTGGAAACTCCACATGACAGATGGAGACACTGAGGCTCTGGAGGAATGGGTCCTGCAGACCTTTGCTTGCAGGCACCAGGGCTCAGGGAAGGGTGCATAGTCCCAGGGGGAAATCCTGAGCAGCCCTTGCCCCTTTTTGTCAATGCCACAGCATAGGAATGAAGGAAAATAAGAGAGAAGATGATTATATTTCCTTTCAAGTCTTCTGCTTACAGAAACATGCCTCTCACAAAGGTTTGTCCTGACACTACATGCACTCACGTGCACACACACCTGCATGCATATGAGTGTACACATGTGCACATGAACACACACATGCACAGAGGCATACATACCAAATACACATACATACACAAAGAGGCATACTACAGACCCATACACACACGCACATGTACAGAACACATCACGTATCCATACATAGATACACACACATTTCCTGCATGTGTACATGCACATAAATATACACATGCATACTATACAGAGACACATACAGCTATGTACAGAACACACATGCACATGTACACACATGTTGACAGAGATGCACATGCACACATGCACACACATTTTTTCCTCCATCTGCGAACACCCTGTCATCTACTTGTTGTCCCACTTTCCTCACCATTCTTACACCCACCCCTCCTTCTTCCTTTCTTTTAATCCCATCACCAAGTCCAACAGGTAGACCTTAGCGCAGACAGGAGGAACCCTCACACAGGGTGACAGATGTCCCACTTTGCCAAGAATAGGCCAGTTCTGCACCTGTCTTGTGGAATAATTACTAATAATGAACCCTTTCTCTCGTCAAAATGTCCTCAAATGGTTAAGAAGTTGTATATGTGACTCCTTCCCCTAGAGGAAGTAGTCTTCTCTGTACTTGGATATAAAGCTAGGATTAAAACAGTAGAGCTGTGTGTGTGTGTGTGTGTGTGTGTGTGTGTGTGTGTGTGTGTGTTGGGGGGGGGTCCTGCTCTAACATTTCTCCACGTAGTTGTTACTCTTGTATCCTAATAATGTTAAAATTTGAATTTCAGGATCTCACTTCTGGCTCAGAAAATGACAGGAATGACTCGGTCTCACAGCCTAGCAACCAGTCAGATGCAGGGAAGCAAGGTCTTGGGCCCCTCAACACCCTGAACCCCGTGCACGCTGCTGTCAAGGTACGGACAGGCCAGCCTCCGAGCACTGCCTGAGAGCTCTCTCGCTGAGCCAGTTCTGAGCAGGCGCTGAGTTAGGTCTGGCAACACGAGGAGAGTCACTCTGACCCATGAATAGCTTAGTCCACTAGGAACATCTCGTGACAAGAGTTGAGCAATGGGCCACCAGTGAGTATGCACCAAGATCCTATTACCTATGCAGCATCCCATGGGTCTTCTCTGCAGAGGAGAAACCTATGTGTTTACATTTCTTTGGAATCACAGCTCAGCTAGTATGTTCCTGACTGAAAAGACTTCATAAGTTCATCCTGGAGATGGGCACAGCTGATTGTATGCACGCAGACTTTGTGAGGGCCATGAAATCAGTGCAGGGGAGCTGACTTTTATGCAGAGGAGGCAGACCTGAAGGCCTTGCACAGGTAAGACCTGTGTCATCCAAGCCAATCTGCATACAGAAATACAGATAAAGGCAGGGATATTATTCACAGGAGACACATAACTACAAGCATTATAGCATATTTTAGGTTTAAGTTTCTCATTACTATATCTAAGAGTTCACAGAGTGTTCTCTCCTCAATTAACTGTATGGTGGTCATTTAGCCTTCTCCATAACATTTTATCTCATAGAATTTCTCATTGGCTTGGGAGCATGTCTCTTCACCTCTAGTACCACCACTTATGGAGTACTGAAATATTTTTTTAGTGATTGTAAACTGAGTAAGAATCATTGTTGAAGTAACAGCCCCATAGTACCCTCCACAACATACACAAAAGTGGCTGGCAGGTCTTTCAGCTGCCTGGGAGAGGGCCCCCACCAAACTGCAACAGCTTAAACCCAGCCTACAATTCACTCAGCTCAACAGCTTTGAAATTATGTGAATACTGATGACATTTGTTCATTGCAGGGGGTAAGAGGGAATGATTCACATTATTTCCAATGTTGCGTGCAAAGAAATTTTATTAACACTTCTACCATAGTATTAAAATTTCATGATTCACATTAGCAAAAGACTTCAGCCTCAGTGTAGTAAGAGAATGTGATAGTTGCCCTGAGGAAGGACAGGTCAGCTTTAATAAAGAGCAGGATTGGCTGTTTATTTAAGAGCCAACATTGTCTGATTGCTCAATGCCTGTTAACTCTCAGTTGTCCGATATTCATCATCTCCAAATTAGGAACATACTACTACTAGGGGGCTTCTAAAGAAGGAGGCAATCAAGCTGAGGAAAACCACCCTGCCCTGGTGACTCCATAAGGTTCATGTGAGGCCAATGATGGCATGAAGAGGAGTGCTCTGAAAACTGCAATATCTCTTATGCGGTCAGTGCACGTCAAAGCTGCATAACACAGGACTCCTGCCCTCGGGGAGCCTGTAGTCCAGTTGGGTATCACAGCCGCTTGGTGTTTTTAGAAAGTAAGAAAAATGTACCCCAAAGGACTTGACATTTCTCCAAAGGTAAAGAAATTGCCAATAATCACATAAAAAGGAGTTCAATGTCATTAGTCATCAGGAAAATGCAAACCAAAACCACAACAAAATACCACATCACACCCACCAGAATGTCTATAGTAAAAAAAAAAAAAAAAAAGAAAATGGCCAGTGCTGATGATGCAGAGAGGGGAACTCCCCTACACTGCTGGTGGAGATGTAGAACAGTGCAGCCACTGCGGAGAATGGTAGCAGTTCCTCAGTAAATCAGTGTAGAATTACCATGTGACCGACTCAGTTTTCACTCCTGGGTATGTGCTCACCAGAACTGAAAACAGGTGTTCAAACAAAACCTTGTGTGCGAATATTCATAGCAACACCATTCACCATAGTCAAAAGTTGCAACTAACTCAAATGTCCATCAGCTGGAGAATGGGTAACCGTGTGGCCTATCCATATGATGGAATATTACTCAGCTATAAAGGGAAATGAGTACTGATACATGATATACCAGAATGAACCTTGAAAATAGTGTGCTGAGTGAAAAACACCCAACACAAAAGGCCACATAGTGTGGGATTCCACTTCTATGAAATGTCCTGAACAGCCAAAGCCACAGAGACAGAAAGTAGGGAGGCGTTTCCAGAGACTGCAGGGAGCAGGGAATGGAGAGTGACTGCTCAGGGATACAAGGTTTCCTTTGGGGGTGATGGGAGTGTTCTGGAACTAGACCATGGTGACACTTACACAACATTGTGAATGTACTAAAATGCCACTGAATTGTGTACTTTAAAATGGTCACTATGGTGATTTTATGTTACTTGTATTTTACCACAATATAGAAGGAGGTTCCCCTCCCCAGGCAGCCACAGTCCCCCCACAAGCCAGCAGCCTAGGAAGCAGGGTGAGGGCTGGATTTCAGGCCCCCTCACCCCCTCAGTTATCAGGCAGCCTCAAAATGGAAATACTGCATGAGGCCTGCAGGTGACAGACACAACTGGGAATTAGGAAAAGCTTCCCAGATGAGCTGAGGTTTGAGCTGGACTCAAAGGCTGAACTGGAGTCAGACAGCAAGAGGAGGTGGGAGCTCCACACAGCGGAAAATTGCAGGGAGAAGAGGCAAGAGGGATAAGCTGATGGAGAGGGGAGGTTAGGCAGTTTGGTGAACAGTTTGCTTTGGCAGACTGGAGTGTGTGGCTTTGCCTTGCAGAGCAGAAGGCAGCCTGGCTGCTGTGCGGTGTGGTAGCCCTAGTGTGTGTGTGTGCTGCTTACAATGAGAACACCTTTGAGATCACAGGCCACATGGTTCCCTGTCACATTACTCTAACCTGCTTTACGTGTTTACACACAGGTCTTAAGCTGCTGGACTTTGTATGCACCTGTGCTTTAGAAAGATGAATGTTCTCTCCTTAGATTGGCTGTGCAGTTCAGGGTAGGAAACAGAAAAACAAATCCACAACCTTACTATCCTCTGGTCTCAGAAAGAGGGGAAACTACACAAGTCCATGAATTCAGAGTTCCAGGTGTTCAGTAGACTTTGCCCTCACTATGCAGAGAAAAAGGTCTGATTTTAGTGTCTTCGATCTGGCTCAGTCCTTGTGCTAAGGCAACATGGAGAGTAAATCCTTTAGCTAGGCCCAGGGCTGCAGCTCCCCAGGACAAGGCAAGTCCTAGCATGTGGTAGAAACAGAAGCTGAGCTGGGGGAAAGCTGGTGGACCTGAGACTGCAGGGCCCACAGAAACTCTCCCAGGTGCAGAAGTGGGACTCATTAACTAAAACGTTCTTCAATTAATGAGCAGGGAGAAGTACTTGTGTTCACTATTCATCAGCCTCCAAGAAGCAGCCTCCTTGAGAAAAACACAAAAGAGGCTTTGGTGGTGGGATGCGCTGAGCCAGAGAAAAGCCAGCAGTTGGCTGCTTTGGAGAGTTCACATTCAGATGTGTGTTTTGTGGTTAAAATGGGGATTCTGCCCAGCCAAAACACAACTGCCAGCTATTCAGGAGCCCCCTCTTCTGGGCACTGCTGGTACCTCACTTTCCCTCCAACTTTTCCCCGAAGTCTCCAGTCTTCTGTCCTGACATCCATTGTTCTTCAATTCAACCTTCTGGAATACAGTCAAGGTGTGAAAATTTCTGTTTTTCAACTGATGATGGTATGGACCTACCACTTCCTAACATATGTTGGAGGCCTTTTGATTTTAGGAGCAGGTAATAGATGTAATCACACTGTCCTCTGAGACCTATTATTATTATTTCAATGTTATCTAATATTGCCTTATCTTGATCACTGAGATAGAAAGTAGAGAATGCTTTCCCCAACTTGCAGGTGAGGTAACTAAGATGTAGTAATGTAATTGTACCACATTCAGAAATTTCTCTTAGCTTCCTAGTCTGTACCCTTCACTTCTTTCAATGTGTCCAAATCATGCTCAACAAAGGGTAACTTCCAGAAGGGTCCTGGTGTGTGGTAAACCCTTCCTATAGTGAGTACAGTGTCATTAGTTCAGAAGGTATCACTTCCTGATTTTATATCAGGGTTTGGGGATGGAGTGGGAGGGACATTCTATCTTACTTTTCAGCCTGAAACAACCAAGCTTCTCATTCTGAATTTTCAAAGACAAGGTTAATGTCATCTAAGTTTATGTCATTTCTAAGTCAATTTACTAAGTGCTTAACTAACTGTGATTACATGTGTACATATGAAAGAACCTTCTCATGAGTCAATCCCAGGATCAGAATTCATCCTTTATTAGGCCATCAGCTGGCTAGAGGTGAGGAAAGTGTTCTTTCTCACTGAAACCTAGACTTAATCTCACTCTACTCAAGGAATAATATACTCCAGGAGCCACTTCTGAGATTCGAGACTCCCCACCTAAGGGGTGTCCTCTCAGTGTATTACACTTGTAATGGGTTTTTTAGTAGATACCTTGATGTCCTGGAGATTGCACATTGTGCCTTTGCTGTTGTATATTTCTGAGATTCAAGAACATCAGTCAGACAAAACCTCCTTGTGGTATGTATACTCATAATGCCAATCATTCCCACCTGAAACACATGCATGTCTTTATCCTTTTGCAGTCCAGGTCCTTGAGCGACAGTAAGAACCGCCACAAAAAGCCCAAGGACCCCAAACCAAAGGTGAAGAAACTGAAATATCACCAGTACATCCCCCCAGACCAGAAGGCAGAGAAGTCGCCTCCACCCATGGACTCGGCCTATGCTCGGCTGCTCCAGCAGCAGCAGCTCTTCCTGCAGCTCCAGATCCTCAGCCAGCAGCAGCAGCAGCGGCTCAGCTACCCTGGGGTTCACCACGCACAACTCAAGTGAGTCAGGAAGGTGGGGGTTAGGAGCTGCACACAGAGGGCTTCTGCCCATTCGAGGCATCATGGGCCAGCACCTTGAGATCCAGCCAGTCCCATAGTTCATCATGTCCTCCTCTGGTATGTGTAGGATATGACTGTTCAGAAACCACGCACACCTTTTCAGGAATGTAAGGTCAGGAGGGAACCGGTAAATCAATGCCCCTGAATCAGGGGTCTGTTTGGGAAAAGGTATAAGCACTTGCAGACTGAACTGTGGAACAGAAAGGAGAAACCATTTAAGAATGTATGCTGGAATTGTGAGCAATTCCAACACAGATTACGTTTCTTAAATCGGCTCAGCACTTGTGTTTTAGGAAGCGACAGAGTTGAGTGACTGAATGACAACCTCAAAGACTGACTTCCTTTTTTTTTTGTATTATAATGTTGTACACCTGAAATTTATATAATGTTATTAATCAATCTTATCCCAATAGAGTTCATTTAAAAATATACAAATGCAAAAAAGTCCGTAAAATATCAATAATAGTTATCTCTAGCTAGTGACATTATGAATATTTGTTCACTACCTAAAATCTTTTTCCTTTCCTCCACAAATTTTCGAAAATAAAGATGTATTACTTATATAATAAGAAAAAAAAAGAAGACTGACTCCTGAGCCCCAGGGTGTGACCTCCATACCAGGTCACCTTTTCGGTGGTCAGTCTCCTCCACTCTAAAGCTGGAAGGTGGGTCTCAGCTGTTTCTCGGTTCAGCCTCGGGTGAGGTCAGTGATTATGCTGAAGACAGTCTTCCGGGCATGCTTCTGCCTCCATGGGTCAGTGCACCTGCTAAGTCATACATGGATATGACTTGCCCACACACACCAGAGTCTCCACCACACCCTCCTGTCTCCCCCAAACTTAGCTTGAGTCTCTTTTGCCACCTGCCATCCTACCTGCTGGGGTTTTCCACACCCTGCCTCTTCTGCTGACTTATTACTTTCCTGATCCTGATAGACAATTAACCTGTGATCTTATCTAAATACAGCATCCCCCTAAAGGTCCTAGTCACCCAATTCCAATGTGTGGGGGAGGTTTCCCTCACATCACCAAATGATTCTCCAACATCAGCTGGGTGTCCAACAACTCAACTTAATTCTGATACTAGCTCCCTGGAAATATATCAAATTCCACAAGTTAAGGGCTCAGTCCCACAAGACTGCCACCCTCACCCTCTTAAGATGCCAATTGCAAGTCCAGAAGTTGTCACCTAGGCTTATGGTCAACTAACTATAGATCAGAGGTTCCCACGACCTCCTCCTTGGGTTTGATTAGCTTGCTAGAGAGGCTCATGGAACTCAGAGAAACATTTTTCTTACCAGATCACTGGTTTGTTATGAAAGAATATAACTGAGGAAACAGCCAGATGAAAGAGATGCACAGGACAAGGCGTGAGGAAAGGGCGTGGAGCTTCCATCCCTCCTCCAAGCCGGCCACTCTCCCAGCACCTCCATGTGTTCATCAACCCAGAAACTTTCTGACTCCCAACCTTTTGGGTTTTTACAGAAGCTTCAACGATTTACAACTGATTAAATTGTTGGCCATTGGTGAATTCAATCTTCAGTCTCTCTCCCCTACCTGGAGGTCAGGGAGTGGGAAGAAAAGCTTTAACCCTCTAACTGCGTGATGGATTCTCTTGGCAACCAGTGTCCCTCCTTAGATAGAGTCCAAAAGTCACCTCATTAATGTGACAAAAGATACCTTTGTCAGTCATCACTTAGGAAATTTCAAAGGTTTTAAGAGCTACAAGCCAGAAACCATATGAATACCAAATATATATATTGTTATTTCTTATAAATCATAATATCATACCCACATATATAGATTTGACTATATTTTAAGTGCCTCTTTTTTGTTTGTTTTTCAGGGAACCAAATGAACAGATGGTCAGAAATCCAAACTCTTCTTCAACACCATTGACCAATAGCCCTTTGTCTCCTGTCAAAAACAGTTTTTCTGGACAAACTGGTATCTCTTCTCTCAAACCAGGCCCACTCCCATCAAACCTAGATGATCTTAAGGTATAGGCTTTGGCATGATTTTCTTCTTCTTTCTTTTTTAACAAATACATCAGTATGTTGTCAATAACATTTTGACCAACTGATTTCTTGTATAGAAGAGCAGTTTGGAGAAACATATGGGAGGGACCCAAGGAGGTGAGAGTGTTAACTGCTGGAGTTGAAAGCCTGTCTCAGCACATTTGCTGGCCATGCAACCTTGGGCTACTTTCTTAATTCTATTGAACCTCAGATTCTTCATTTGCATAAGTGATTGACAATGAAAATCAAATGCAACCATATATACATGATACAGCCTCACCCAGAGAGCAGCTGTGGAGCTGACATGAGCTCTCAGCCAGAGGTCAGTTCCTTGGTGACTTTTCACCAAAATGATGGAATGAGAAAATAAAAACCATGTGGAGGGCTTTTCATAAATCTAAGTATGTTCAACAGATCTGACTAATCTTTATTCAAAGTACTTATTTTCTCCCAGTGTTTTGAATGCTAAAAGATACTTTCCAGTAGGAAATGATGAGAGTAGATGAAAGTTGAGTGTTTCTGGGAGAGTTGTGTTTCTTTTTATTAAAAGGAATATCATTAAGAAAGGATGTTAGTCTTTATCAAGATAAAGTGTTGGTAACTCTGTGTCCCTTATATGACTTAACACAATGTACTATTTTAGGAAATCCCCCAAACTAAGACCTTCTGAAATCCACTAGTGATTTACTCTGGCTCATGGAGCACACAGACCTCAGGTCACTGAAATGACCCTGAGCTTTGAGTTGAACCTAGTGCGCTTTGGAGCAATCCTCAGGACTGCATGTGCGTTCATCCATCATTCACAGAACTGGAAAGCATGAGTGCAGTGCCTTCAACTTCTCTAATGTGTGAGCACCCATGCTCCCTGCAATGCCTCATTCCATTTTTTGTGATTACACCTGTTTACCTGGCTTCTGCCTCTTCAACTCTTCTCCCCCAACAAAGGATCTTCTCATCATTTCCAAAAACCTAAATTAATAAAAGCCCCCATGGTCTCCACTGTGCCAGTGTGACAGCACTTTCTCTGCCCTCACTTGCCACTTTCATTCCCATTCTCAGCCATTATCTTCTTTGGGGGAAGGTAGGATGAGATTGTTTCAAAGGAACGATCCATAAAGGAAATTCTATGGCCGTCAAGTGCCAACACCAGGAAATAAAATGTATCTTGGTTCCTCTATTCCTTCCTCTTGAGTACAAGAACTTAAGTTTGAATTCAGCTCCCATAACTTGGAAGAGTGTGCTGAGTGATAATACTCTCCAGAGTGGTAGGTTACTACCTTCCACTCCCCAGATCATAAATCCATAGAAGTAAAAGCAGGCTCTCTCACCTTGAAAAGAATATTACACTAAGTGAAATAAGCCAGACACAAAGAGACAATTATAGAATGAGTCTACTTATATGAGGTACATAGAGTAGTCAAATTTGGAGACACAGAAATTGATGATGGTTACTAGGGGCAGATGAGGTGAGAATAGGGAGTTAGTGTTTAATGGGAACAGAGGTTCAGTTTGAGATCATGAAAAGGTTCTGGAGGTGGATGGTGGTGATTTTGCCCAACACTGAACTGTATATTGAAAAATGATGAAGTGGTAAATTTTATGTTATATGTCTTCACAATAAAAAAAGATTTCTTTTTTAAAGTAGTCTACCTCTGGATGGGTCAGGTAGGACTGGAGATGCCTTGGCCCCAGAACAAACATAGTCAGTTGTGATGTGCCAGCTGTAAAAAACCCCAGCATGGTGTCCACAGGGTCATTGGCCGACTGTAGCCATAATAATTAGCGTAGGTACTAGGAGATGATGATGATGATAGTGGCAACTACCATTTTTAATATAAACTATCAGTCATCCATTCTATTTAGATTTGTTTTAAATTTTATGCTGCAAGATAAGTTTTAAATGTGAACATAAAAATCAAAGTCTTAAAGAGATTCAATAATATGCAAGTTAACCAGTTAATAAATGACAGACCTGGGACTTGAACTTAAATGACTGATTTCAAAGGCTTTGCTACTTCAAAGGGAGGGACAGACAGAAGAAACCTTAACTGGACTTCACCACTGGGTGTGTGGGAGAAGGTAGAGGAAGAAACCTTTGTCCAGTGTACCTGGGAGAGTTATACCAGCAACAAAAATTGGGAGAGTAACTTGTGGAACTGATCCAAAGGGGTGTTGGCAAGTTCATTCAGTCTGGGAAAGTTGAGTTGCAGGTACCAGCAGGACAATGTAGAGAAAAAGTTATCTACTTTCCATCTGTTATGAATATACCAACCTGCCTGGGCTCAACAGTGTTGTCAGGGACAGGCGCAGAAGTTTTGGGATTGTTTTCATAGTGGGGAGGGTTGAAACTGGAAGAGTGGATGAGATAGAAGAGAAAAATGGAAAGAGGAGGGAAGGGTGGATGGGGGAGAAAAAGAAGGAGAGAAGAGAAATGAGGGAAGCAAGTGATGTGATCACACTTTGGGAAAGGAAGAAATAAGAGGATTTAATGAAGGTGACCCTCCAAAAAAGTAATCAGAAAGGCAAGGCAATGAAGAGTTTGGTTTCTCACTAAACACTTATAAGCAGTAATATCCTAGTCCATCTTGTTTTTGTATCTAGTTTCTAACAAACTGGGAGAAGGGAGAGAGAAAGGGCATGTGAAAGTGAGTGGGAAGCTTAAAGACTGGAACAACATTCGATGGTTATTAAGAAATAATGGTTCATATTTTCAGATGTAATAATGGCATCATATCTGTGTTTCTTTAAAGTACACAATCTTTTTGAGATAAAGACCAAAATATTTAAAGATTAAATTAAATGATTTGCTACAGCATAATTCAAAAAGCATAAAGGAAGATATGATTGCATATAAATGAAACAAGATTGGGCATGAGGGCATGAGTTGGTCATTGTTGAGGCTGGGTGATGGGTGTGTGGGGTTTATTACCTTTTTCCATCTACTTTCATGTGTGTTTGAAGTTTTCCATTATAAGTGGCTTAAAATTTCAATGATTGAAACACCAATGTGTTTCAATAAGAAAGAGGTGTGTACAAAACTTTGTCCCAAACATTCTGAAATTTAAGGTAAACTGCACTCAACAAGCATTCATTTTATTTTAGAATTTGAGCTGCAATATTTAATAATGTAGTTTAAGTTATTCAGTGCCAGAACAGATTCTAAAAATAAATACAGAATTCATTAATTTAAGTAATTCAAAATTTAAACAATGAGTTGCCATTTTGTGCTTTTTCAAGCCGGCAAATCTAAAAGAAAATAATAAAAACAATGCTAGCAAGACTGGGGGAAGGGAGGAGAGCGCATTTATTGCTTGTGGCAATGTAAGTTGTTGCAGACCTTTTAAAATAACTTAGCTGAGTATAAAGTAATATATATTCATTATTGAACTACAATAGGGCATAGAGAAGTAAAGAGCATTTTAAAAGATAGTTGACTCACAAATAGCATTACAGATTATATTTCCTTCTACACTTAAAGTGCACATGGACATTATTTTGTTTTAAAATAATTGTTTTAAAATAATTATGTGAGCATAAATTTCTGGCATGCTTTTTTGTTTAACATGTGAACATTTTTCATAACTCCTAATGGTCAATATTTAAAAAATTTTAATAGCAGCATATCATTTCAGTGATTCTGGTCCTGCTCAGGTTTGAGAATCACCCACAAAAAGGATGTGCATGGGGAGAGTAGGAGGCAGAGCACCAGAGCACCAGCATGTTTTGGGACGGTTGATGCCCCTGATGTCTGAACTCAGGCAGACTTGTGTTTTCTCATCCGTAAAATGGGGACAAGGGTCAGGATGGGGCTTGCTGGGCAGCACAATAGGTGCCTCTGTGGTTCATTTGAGTTTCACATTTCTGGGCTATGTCTCTGACTCTGGAACCATGAAAACGTGGTATATGACATATTTTAAGAGCATTATTAAAATTGTGCAAAACCAATTTATAGTAGGTGCAGGGGAGGAAATCACAAAGAAGTACTAAAAAGAGACATGGACATTGTGAAATTCCATTTGTGATGTTTTCAAGTTAATGTAATTATAAATACACTTTTTAAAACATCATCATTAAACAGCACACTAACAGTGCCCTGCTTTCTTTAGGTTTCTGAATTGAGACAACAGCTTCGAATACGAGGCTTGCCAGTGTCAGGCACGAAGACAGCCCTCATGGACAGGCTTCGCCCCTTCCAGGACTGTCCTGGGAACCCCGTGCCCACCTTCGATATAACAACAGTCACTTTTCCTGTTACACCCACCAACACCCTGCCCAATTACCAGTCCTCCCCTTCCACCAGCGCCTTGTCTAACGGTTTCTACCACTTTGGCAGCACCAGCTCCAGCCCCCCGATCTCACCTGCCTCGTCAGACCTATCGATGGCCGGGTCACTGCCAGACACCTTTAACGACGCTTCACCCTCTTTTGGCCTCCACCCGTCCCCTGTGCACCTATGCCCTGAGGAAAGCCTCGTGAGCAGCCTGAACACGGGCAGTGTGCCTTCCGAGCTGGATGGGCTGGACTCCGAGAAGGACAAGATGCTGGTAGAGAAGCAGAAGGTGATCAATGAGCTCACCTGGAAGCTGCAGCAGGAGCAGAGGCATGTGGAGGAGCTGCGCATGCAGCTGCAGAAGCAGAAGAGGAGCAAATGCTCCGAGAAGAAGCCGCTGCCCTTCCTGGGAGCCCCCATCAAGCAGGAGGATGCTGTCTCCAGCTGCCCTTTTGCATCCCAACAAATACCTGGGAAAAGACAAAGCAACAACTCGGACAGCCCAGAGCAGGCTTGTGAAGCTGCTCCACTCCTCCTGCCCCCTGAGAGCGGCCACTGTGTGGATTCCTCGGGTCAAACCAATGTTCTTTCTTCCACATTTCTCAGCCCACAGTGCTCTCCACAACACTCGCCACTTGGTGCTGTGAAAAGCCCGCAGCATATTAGTTTGCCCCCATCACCAAACAACCATTACTTCCTAGCTTCATCTTCGGGCACTCAAGGAGAAGGACACAGGGTCTCCTCACCTGTCAGCACCCAGGGGTGTACTGCACAGGTAAGAACTCCTTACTCCATGCCCAATGTTCCCCTCCTCCTGGAAATGGGATATAAATTTGCAACACTAAAGAACCGATGCTGTGCCCTAACTGGCAGGGTCAATGGTTGAAACATCATCCAGTGCACCACAGGTTGTGGGCTCAATTTCCTGTCAGGGTACATGCCTAGGTTGCGGGTTCCACCCCTAGTCAGGGCACATACAGGAAGCAAATGGTCAATGTTTTTTGCTTGCATAGATGTTTCTCTCTCTCTCTCTCTCTCTCTCTCTCTCTCAAATCAACAAACATATTCTCATGTGAGAATTGAAAACAGAAGAGCTGATGTTGGAACTTTCGATGGGACGTGTTTATCAAAAGTTCAACAGCAACTCCCAGACACCAAGACTCTCAGGCCTTCAGAGTAGACCAATTGGTTTCTCTGAGACAGGGACTGACACACTTGTTCTGTACAAAGCTAGATAATACTTTTGGCTTTGTGAGCATTATGGTCTCTGCCACAACTACTCAACTCCACCCAATAGCACAAAAACAGCCGTAGACAACTTATAAACAAATGCATGTGGCTGTGTTCTAATAAAACTTTATTTACAAAAAAAACAAGTTTGTCTCACAGGGCTATAGATTGCCAATGCCTGTTTTCAGGATTCCTTACCCTAAGTCAAAGCAATGCATTAGGAGGGCCAAATGGGGAGTTAACAGACCTTACTGCTCTCTCGTGTGGTGGTCTGCAGAGTGCAAACATTTACTGAGTACCTACTGTGTGCCAGGCCAGGCCCTTTTCTAGTCTCTGAGGACTAGTGCTGAACTAGCCAAAAACAAACAAACAACAAGAAAAACTCTATCTCCGTGGGAAGGCAGACAGCAAATTTTTTTTTTTAAATAACTAAAATACATAATGTATTAGAAGATGATACATCTTATGGAGAGAAAGCAAAGAAGGAGAGTGAGGACTTTGGAAGTTTGCAACCTTAAGTAAAAAGTCCAGGGACACTTGAGCAAAGCTTTGAAGGAAGTAATGGGGAAAGCCTTGTGAATATCTGGGGTGAAGGCACTTCAGGTAAAGAAGGAAGAGCAAGGGCAAAGACCCTGAGGTGGAAGCATGCATGCAATGTTCAAGCATCAGACAGCAGGCCAGTGTGGCTGGAATGAAGTGAGAGGAGAATTGTCGGAGATGGCTCAGAAGAGGAACTATTTCAAAGACTAAACGAAGGTCACCATTGAAGATTTGACTTCGTCTATGAAGCCAAAGAATTATTAGGAGCCTCTAATTGAGTTTATCTGAGAAAGAAAATTATATTATCAAAAGGTTCTGAGCTCTATATCACTAGAAAGGGAATAGGAAAGAGACTCTTATTAACTGCATTCCTGCCATTTATATGTATGTCTATGTAATGTATGTATGTCTACGTATATGTATGTCTATGAGGCATGTATATGAGCAATCTTGTTCATCATCACAATAATCTTTTGCGCTTCAAGTCATTATTCTTTATTTGCCACTGAGGAAAATGTGGTTCAGGAAGGTTAAGCCAGTTGCCCAGGGTTGCACGGACCTGGAACTATCTGATTATAAAATACAAGTTCTTTTTACACTGAATATTCTCTATGGTGGGAGTATGAGGTGTGACCATACGTAATGAGAATGTATTTTTACAGACCTAGTGGAACAACACATTCAAATTAATGATGCTTACCCCTGAATTGGCACTTTGGGAAGTGTTGGGACTTATGTGCATTATCATCATCATTGATAACATTTATTGAATGCATTATGTCCTGGGCAACCAAGGCAAAAGTAACTCATTTTACACAGTGCTGGGCCATAAGACATTCAATTCTAATGATATAGATACTCTCAAGAAGATCCAAATTTATACAGTGATTTATGGTTTACAAAGCACTCTTTAAAGACAGGAATGATTACATGCTAAAAAGATATTGAGCAATATAGGATAACATTACTGACCCATGTTTATGACATTGTGGTAGAAGCAGGGGTGGCATATTGATCATGAAGGGATAGAAAAATCCAGGAAGGCTTTAGGAAGCGGTTGAACTTAAATGGAAGTGTAGAGTTAAAAAAGGAAGAGTCAGAAAAGGGGCATATCATGAGAAAAAAGGGATAAGGAGGTAAAATGTACAGGGCATGCTCAGGAAAGCTCATAGAAGGATTAGCAGAATTTAAACTTGCAGAAGGAACTAATACTTGACCGTGTAGTCTTGAACACTAACCTTGGCTAGAAGTGGAGACCCTATGCTATGGATATGTCAGAGCCACTGCAAGCCTCTGAGCAGAAGGTGATACACACACAGCTGGAATTGAGACTTTGTTCATAGAATTTAAGATAATACACCAAAGCCAGTAAGGCTACTCTCAAACACACCTCTGGTAGGCATTTAATCTGTTGCTTCTTTCTTTCCACAGAGCTCAGGAGTGCACGAGGGCCATCCTCCAAGCTTCTCTCCACAGCCTTCCAGCCTCCACCACCCTTTTTCTGGAGCCCCAGCAGACAGCAGTCATGGTACTGGGGCAGACCCTTGTCCCAAAAGCCCAGGCATACAGCAAAAGGTAGGCACCTGGAGAAAGGGTTAAATTTGGGATTGACTTTGCCTCTTCTTCTGTGGCCCTTGTCCTCTCAATTATGAGGTTCAAAGCTGACATAAATGACATTTTAGATAGAAACAAGTACCCTTGAAAAGGTCTCAAAGGGATGCCCAGGTACTACAATGGGTCATTTCCTGGGACCATTCCAGAAGTCATGATGACTAAAAATGACCACCATATATTTGTGACACTGCATGGAAAAGAAACCAGGTTCAGTGAGGTTGACGATTGAATAGGGGAGCATGGAAAAATAATGCTGTAGAAAGAGTAAAGTACATGGATCTGTGGCAAGGGTTGGAAGGATACAGAAAGTTGGGGTCACAGTGCAGAAAAAGGAAGATATGGTACATATCAGCAGGTGGAAGAATCAGAACATGAAGGTCCCAGGATATGGGGAGTTCCAAGAAGCAATGAACAGGTGATAAGAAGGAGCAAATATGGGATGGTCATGACATAAAAATGCTACATGCCACAAGCCAGGGCAAGGCATCCTTTGAAAATGGAGACCCTGAAATGGCCCAGGCAGAGCACAAACCCACCCACAGTACACAAAGCTGGTTCTTGAAGGGATTTCTCCAACAGCACCTCCAACTCTCTGCAAATACACCCAGTTAGGAATGAAACAGACTAGAGGATAAATGACTCCAGAAACTCCTGGGGTGATGGACTTCTTTGTATTGGACTCTCACTTTATTTCCTCTCCTCATCATGCTTTCTCCTAACTGAAGTGGGTGTACCTTAGAGAGAGATGAATCTGTGAGTTTCTCATCAAAGATGCCTCCAGCAATAAGTCCACAGTGATATATACTATTGTTAACATACTGCATTTGTTTTCTAAGTGCTAAGTCCTTTTTCCCCCTCAAATCAATTTTTCCAAAATTTAGCCTGTAATTCCAAATACAGAAGTAGTCCCATTTCTGACTTATGAATTGATTGTCTATTTCTGCATTTTACTCACACAGATGGCTGGTCTACACTCTTCTGATAAGGCAGGGCCAAAGTTCTCAATTCCATCCCCAACATTTTCTAAGTCAACTTCAGCAGTTCCAGAGATAACACAGCCTCCATCCTATGAAGATGCAGTAAAGCAGGTAACTGCATGAATTGTTCTTTATAGAAGAATGGGCTGGCTACATTGGACCTTGTTTTACAGGGTGCAACTTCATGCCCGTGGGTTCCAGTATCAAGTGCATCTGGTGCCCGCCCACCAAAATGGACAAAGTGTGTAGGTGTTAACTGTAGAAGGGTGCTGATGTGTACATAAGCTATGTGAGGCTGAGGGGAGAGGTTTGTCTGGGCACCCAGGTGGCTGGACTTGGTGCCAGCTGAGCCACCAGACAGCTGCCTCTGCCACTAAGGCTGGGCAATGCTCAACTTCTCTGACATGAAATAGGGCTGATATCTCCTTTATAATGATTCTAGATAATGTAGCACTTAGCACCTTGTCTGGGTGCAACTCAAACCTATGCGAACAGTTGTCAGGATGACACTTTGTAAGGTCCTTCCCTGCTTCAGATTTCACTGTTCCTGGCAAAATGTTGATGGTTATTGAGTTGAGTGACAATGGAGATTCATTGTATCCTCTACTTTCACTTATGTGTGAAAAAATTCAAGATAAAAGGTTAAAAAAAGCAGTTAATGATCTTATATTCCGAATGGCCTGAGTTGGTATCAGGTAATGGCTGCTCTTCATATTTTGCAGAAAAAAGATATGCATCAGCTCCTGCATACTGGTACCCCACCATCACATCAGGTTTCACTTGGCTTAGAAAGTATTTTAAATATTAGGAGATTTTATGCAAAATGTAGGCTTTCTCTTTCTGAAAAATTAGGGGATCTGGCTATACTAAGACCATGATTCTGCCAGAAAACAATTGCCTGAGGCAAAGATTTGCTGCGTCCTTGAACCACAACATACATTTTACAATCTACCCTTCTCCTTTGTTCTATATTTGGCCCACATAACCTGTCAGACTGTGCAGGCATTGAATCCTCCTGGTCTAGCAAATGACTCATTCTTTGAGCAGTGCTCCCATCCATATTGATTATTGACACCTGTGTTCATTGGAACTGCAGTATCAGAGGAGTGAGATCAATCTGTGTCTCACCCTGGTATCTGTGAATATCAACTGATCCTTCACAGTTTCAAAAGGAAAGAAAAAGGCCATGCAAAGTGGACTTCCATAAATAAGACTCTACTTAACTCCAATGAGCCAGAAGGGAGGGGTCCATTTCCTTCAAGTGTCAACAGGTTTCACAAACTATTGCAATGAGGAACTAGAGAAATATGGGCCACATTTTTGGGCCACATTTACTTCCAAGTGGGATGAAGGGCTAAAACCCAGTTACACCCATGTTCATAGCAGCATTAGTCACAAAACCTGAGAGGTAGAAGAGGACAAAGAGAACGTGTATAGACAGACAATGAATATTATTAGCCCTTAACAAGGAAGGAAATTCTGACATGGTTGAACCTTGAAGACATTATGCTAAGTGAAAAAAACCAGTCACTAAAGGCAAAATACTATATATGGATCCACTTATATATGGTATCCAGAGTAGTCAAATTCATAGGGGCAGGAAGTAGAATGGTGGTCTCCAGGGCCTGGGAGAAGAAGGGAATGGGGAGTCATTGATTAATGGGGACAGAGTTTCACTTTTACAAGATGAAAAAGTTCTGGAGATGGATAGTGGTGATAGTTGCACAACAACATGAACATACTTAATGCCACTGAACTGTGCACTCTGAAATGGTCAAGATGGTAAACTTTATGTTTTGTGTATTTTACCACAATGAAAAATACAACTAACCAAGTCTAGTTCAAAAGCCTGCAGTGCTGCTTCTAGTGATCTCCTGTGTAAGAGGTAGCTGTCTTCTGATCTCTCTGTCCTCCTTCGGTTAATTTGTAACAGCAGATGACTCGAAGTCAACAGATGGATGAACTCCTGGATGTCCTCATTGAGAGTGGAGGTGAGATGCCATATGCCTTGCCCATTGGGATGCTCTGCTTATGCATGTCCTCTAGGGAGCAAACTCAGATGCTCACTGTAAATGGGACCAAACCTCTATGGGAAGAGTGGTCTCTCCCTCTGAGTTTCCTGTCCGCCTTGAGCAGATAAAGGAAGGTATTAGTGGATGATTCCTCACTGCCTTTGTCTCTTTGTCCAGGGAACACTTTCACCAATCATTTTAATGGGTTTCATATTTCAACTCAGTCCCTGTTTCCCTAACATATTTTTTGCTATACTATTTCTCTCTATTTTTCTAATACCAATGTCCATATCTTCTTAACTAAGAAGAATAAAGCATATAAAGCAAGTTTTTGTGCCACCAACTGAAAACGAAATTCAATTAGTAATGTCCCATTAGATGGTCCATTCATGCTTAAATATAATTTAAGCTAGCAATAAAAATGATCAATATATTATTTTTGCCCCTTTGGTTTATTTATTTATTTAAAATTACATAGTATATGCTTAGAATTCAAAACCATACAAATGAATAAGGTCACGTAAGTTGATAGAAAGGAAAAAACCTCAGGTCCGATCTTTAAGTAACAACACAAAGTTTCAGAGAAAGAGTGTCCAGGCAGCTGGCTCAATGCTGCGCTGGACCAAGTCCCCACCTCTACAGAGTCTGCAGTCTGGTAAGGCAGACTGACAACTAGCGAGTGCACAGGGGGGTCCTCCACTGTAACAAGAGAGAAGAAGGCAAAGATGGGCACAGATGTGGGTGTCCTTATAAGTTTTATGATGGAACGATGAGAAGGTTCAAAGCAGACACCTTTATATTTTAAGTAAAATGTGTGATGGGGTCAGCAAAGAGTACATGTGCAGGAAGGGAGCATGGGGGATTTGAGGAAAGAAGGAAAGTTATGAATCAACTATGAATTAATTGAGTTTTCTAGAGAAACAGAGCAGATTGCTACACCATGGATTTAAAGGGAAACCAGTCAGCTTCGTTGCATAATTTTCCTCTTACAAGGTCCAGCTGATCCAGGGCAGGCTCAGAAAATACAGATTCTAAGATTCACCCAAGTGTGGGGTTTTGCCAGGGGAGAATGGTGGAAGGGGAAAAGTACAAAGATATAGAGGATATTTATAAAAAGAATAATTATAATGGTGGACCAGAGTATATAGCCTGGACAAGGACAGAAATAAAAACCAGAAGGGACTGATGGATGGTGATAAAATAGTAGAGTCGGTAGATTGGAGTGACTCCAAGTGGCGGAGAATTTGTTGTTCTTGGGTAAGCTGCAGAATAAGGAGGAGATGGATTGAAGGTAGGAAATTTTGGTTGAAATTGAGTTTTCAGGGGAATGCAGTATTTGGAAATGACAAGGCCCAGCATGTGTCCAAGAGTGAGCTTAAAGGAATCACTGAAATTGAAGGCAATGGTGGCATCAAGAAACTGAGAGGCCAGGTGGACAATGGGTCATTTCTGAGGATACTGATGTTACATGGAATGACAAGAGTTGATGTGGGGAAAAGACAATAAACTGGGGAATAGTTTTCAGTGGATGAGGAAGAGTGGCCAGGAGGCTGGGCTGGGGTGGGATGGCAAGGAGGGCAGCATGACCCTCAAAACCACTGAGGACTTATAAGAAGGTGGAGGAGTGACAATCAGAGAGTGGCAGCAGGTGGCACCCAGAAAGACTCACTTTCTGGCTCTGAAGTAAATGAGCCCACACTGAGAGTGTAACAGAGGATGCAATGTCCTCAGGGGACAGCCAGGTGTCAGTGAAAGAGCAGATAAAGGAAACTATTTTGAGAGTTTAATAAACACAGAGTGAAATTTCCAGAAAGAAAAGATTTGGAGAGAGACTGGGGGCAGGGGGTGGGAAGAAGAATTGGGGATACATAGAGCAGCCTAGCATGAGACAGGGTGGTGAGCAATGACCAGAGAAGCAGAGCCATCTCCTCTATCTAAGTGTAACTCATTCATTCCAAAGATTCACAATGTGTAGTATGCTCTATGTGAAGTGATTTGACAGTTTGCATTGTGTTTTAACAACAGAAATGCCCGCAGATGCCCGAGAGGATCATTCATGTCTACCAAAAGTCCCAAAGATGCCCAGGTCTTCCCGAAGTCCTACTGCTGCCCTCCCTAAGCCCTCAGCTTCCTTTGAACAAGTGTCTTCAGGGGCCCAGCTACCATTCGATCACTATGGCACAGACAGTGATGAGCACCTTGAAGTCTTATTAAATTCCCAGAGCCCCTTAGGAAAGGTGAGTGATGTAGCCCTTCTAAAAATTGGGAGTGAGGAGCCTCCTTTCAATGGCATGATGGATGGATTCTCAGGGAAGGCTGCAGAAGACCTCTTCAATGCACACGAGATCTTGCCAGGCCCCCTCTCCCCTATGCACACTCAGTTTTCACCTTCTTCTGTGGACAGCAATGGGCTGCCATTAAGCTTCACTGAATCTCCCTGGGAAACCATGGAGTGGCTGGACCTCACTCCGCCAAGTTCCACACCAAGCTTCAACTCCCTCACTACCAGTGGGCCCAGCATCTTCAACATTGACTTTCTGGATGTCACGGATCTCAATTTGAATTCTCCCATGGACCTTCACCTACAGCAGTGGTAGAATGCCTGATGCACAAGTGCTAAGGAAGACCAATAGAATTCCACAACCATAAATACTTACATTATTCAAACAGAGAAGCAGGAGGAAGGGAAGGAGGAGGAAATTAAAAAGAAGCAATGAAGACTTCTGTAACAACCAAAAAGCACAAATAAGAGTGATTTTTTATATATATAAACTATAATATTTACCAACATTCAATGACTGTTAATCATTTTAGCAATGCTCTTAAAAATGTGCTTTCTCAGATCAAAAATGCCAAAAAAAAAAGTTCTTTCACTACCTTTTCAAACACCAGTGTTTTTTCTAGCCCATAATTTAATTAAGGTATTGTTAGGGCATAATTTCATGCCATATGCTTCTCTTGTGAGTTTATTGGACCTACTGTGGAAAGAAAATACAAACTCTTTTGGGAGTACAGGGATGTCAATCCATCAAAGGTTATGAAAGGCATACCTGTGATGGAGGCTGATTCTCATCTTTCCATTACCTGCCTTTCAAAATACCATTAAAGCCCAGTTTCAGAGCCCAGTTATAGAGTTCTTGAGGCAGAATAGAGGGACAGAACCAATTCTTTCCCAGGGAAGCAGAATCAACTGTGTCCCTCTGCCACAAAGCTGCCCCATTGGAGTGGTTTCCAATCTTCTACCCAGGACTCTGCATGGTCACTGATAAAAACTAACTCACCTGGAACTTCCCTCTTTCTCAGCCAATTAGCCACATCACTCCCACTCTCTCTGTGGTGATAAGCATTGCCAAACAGGCAAGAAACTCCTGCCATGGAAGGTTCTCCAATGCAATACCTTTTAGTTCCAAAGACTAGTGATGACCACCCAAGCAGATCAAATGGTCTGTCTAGCCTCAGGAAGCCCTGTCAGGGACAACTCAGACAGCACTAGAGAACATTGTTTCATATATCATGGGAAAATATACTAAAATACCAATCTTTTCTTGCTCCTCTTTTGAATATCTTTTTTTTTCCTGCCCCAACATTGGGAGAAGAGGACTTCTTAGATCTAAGAATCTGCCATATTTTAAAAAGCTAAAACTCCAGGTTTTCCTGGAAAACTCCTCCATATGCATTATTTGCTGCCAAAAGAAGTTGAAAGAATGTCCTTAGGAAGAAACTGGTGACTTAGCCCATTAGTCACAAAGCTCATTCTACCCTCGTTTGATGTACAGCAGTCATTGATTTGGGTTGTTCTGGGGAAATTGGAAATCATTATATTGTAAAGATAAGTATGAAATACATTAACAAGGAGAGAGTATTTTAGGTATGGATTTCTGAAAGAAAACACAATTACGTATTGAAGACAGTGGAAGGGAGAACAGACAATGGTTTTGTGTGCATTCCTCATCACCTCTCAGGCTTTGGCTGGGAGCTGAAAAACTCAGATGTCAGGACGGTCTCCCTAAGTTTCACTGTGGCTTCACCCCACTGTGTTTATAGTGTTGCATGCTGTAGAAAGTAGCTCCTGCTGTTGTTTTTATAATTTAAATCACTAAGGCACTGTTTTCTCATTTTGTAAAAAATGTTGTTCACCGTGCACTTACAGAGATAATAACAAAAAATGTTGTGATTTTAGTTCTCTTTTGATAAATTGAAGATTTAGAAGTCATTCCATTGTTACCTTGTTAACTTGTGTGAACAGAGTGTTTTTGGTGACTGTTACTCTGAAAGCTGCCAGAGATCTTACTAGGGGTGGAGGATATATATAAAATACACACACATGCACATATGATAGGTATGTGTATGTGTATAGATGCACACACATGCATACATATGTATATATACATACACATGTGCATATGTGTATGCATCTTGAAAAGCAGTGTTACAGAGTTCTACACCAAAAACCTTTAAGCCTTGATCTGCTGTGAAATGATACTTGGCCTTTCTCACTGCGAGTTCCAGTTAACCAACCAGACTACACGTTGCCTCTCTGTGTATGACTAATGGCTCCAGCCCAGTGACTCACAGCCACTTGCTTACCATGAACAAGCTCATCTTGACAATGAATATGGATGTGAAAAGACAGAATAGCTTCACCATTAGTAGCTGGAAATGGCAATACAGCCTCTCATAGAAGAGCATAAAAGAAACCTAAAAATTGTTTTACATTCCTTGATCGGCATTGTGCTTTAAAAGATCCACATGGTAAATTTTTCATTTTACTTTTATGTCAGTCATCAGAACCAAAAATCTAGAAGGAAAAATTATCAGTCTTTTCTCTGAAGCCAAAGCATGGGAAGAAACCCTTATTAACACATTCCTCATATTGGTTTATTCTTCAGATGTTGAAATTCCATTTGGATCTTAACAAAGCTTGCTGATCAGTACAATTTTCATGTGTTACATTGTGTGTTTTGTATGTTATCCCCCACCCCCCGTACTTCCTTTGGAAAACAAACTATAGTGTCCCTACTCTGAGACTGTGGTCTGAGTGTTAATTATTATTTTTTTTCTTTGGGTATTTCTGTCTGAAGGAATAGACTTGGTTAGGAGGCCTCTGTACGTTGTAAGTTTCTGCATCTTTAGGGATCCTTTTAGGATATTACCTTGTATTGATATACATGCCTCACAGTTGCCAAAAGATGGATCCTATTTGCTACTGCAAACCAACAAACTCAACACAGATCAGACCCCTGGACTGTTGGTTGCAACCTCCTCCCACAGTCTCCACACAGTATATTCACTCTGTCTCTTCATAGCTCAGATGGGATGGTTGTGGAATAAAATTGGGGATAATTAGGAGAAAATTGATAAAGTTGGCTTCTCCCCATGGTGGAGATAATTCATGTTAAAAATTCATCTGTCTCCTATTAAGAATTTTTATTTTAAGTTCTTTTAAACTCTTAGTTGTGTACTGTATTTTGGTGACAAGTTGGACCTGACAAAAAGATGTACAGAGACTTATAAAGATGGCCACATTCATGTTTCTTACTGCCCTTAGAGCCTGAAAATGACTATATGTGGTTTTCTTAATGCTCCTGGAATCTGTGGTGAAGCAGACCTGCAGATCTTCAGCCACTGTGAATGTTGTTGTAGCCCCTTAGGTTCATACTGGTCCAGTAGAGTCAGAAAATTTGTTCCTGCAAATGCTTTCATTAAGCCAGTACTCATTAGTAGTAGCCCTGCTTCTAGCAATGTTATTGATATGATGCACACTTTCTATTATGAGGGACAGAGAGGGAGGGGGAAAAGAAAGGAGGAAGGAAAAGAAGAAGGAAGGAAGGGAGAGAGGATGGAAGAAAGGAAGGAAGGAAAAAAGTCTAAATTTCCTGATCTATGAACCTCTCAGTTCAACTAGACATTGCATGATGAAGAGTTATTCTTTAAAAATGCAATGATTGCACCATAAATGAGGAAACCAAGAGAGTTTCCACCTGAATAGTCAAGGGTCTAGGAACTGAGACCTTTCTCATTCAAACATTTATTTCCAATCTGAAGGGGGGGGGAGAGAAGGAGAAGGAGAAGTAGAAGTAGAAGAGGAGAGGAGAGGAGAGGAGAGGAGAGGAGAGGAGAGGAGAGGAGAGGAGAAACTATCCCAAGCATTTGAGACAGTCCTTTTCAAAAATTATTTAAATTCTATCAACTCTCCTAGAAAGAGATCATGGTCTGGCTGAAAATCCCTGCATCAAATTCACTCATCCAATGGATAATTACTTGATGTTTAACCTGTGCAAATCACAAAAATCCTCAGATTTCCAACACCACACTGATTCAGCACAGGTGGTTTAGATTTGGGGTGGCTGGGGGGTTGCAGTTGCTATGAGGATGGACACTGGGAATCTCCCAGTCCTCAACCCAGAAACCCTTTAGCTATGATAAAAAAAAAAAAAAAAAAAGGAGAGTCTTCATTTTTCCAAGAGGGAGAACAGAGGGCTCCTTTTTAGCTAAGAACTGTCACCCACACAAATATTCTGTTCTTGTCTCTTTCTCAATGATCAAACAGCAGCAGTACATCACTTGGAGATCTTTCATTATCGTCCACCACTTCAAACATTTGTGAGAGTTTTAGGGTTCATTTTTATCTCTAGTACAGGGCCCCTTGAAAATCCATGATGGGAGAAGAAAACTTTTTTTTTTGCCCTACCACTTATGCTCAATCTCCATATCAAGCTCTCTCTACAACAAGGACACTTATCAGAGGGGAGGGATTGTCCAAGGTGAGCCTCCACCCCTTAGCAGAAAAGCTGCAGAGTGCAAAGACATGTGGACCTTCCCTTTGAGTTTGGCTGCATTCTCAAGATGGAAAACCCCCAAATGTGGGCATACTGTGTTCTTCAGATATGAGAGTACTTGGAGTGAAGAGTCTGGGGTCTTTGTTTTCCTATAAATCCAGTATGAACCTGCAAGGTGGTTCAGTTGCTGAAATTGCTAATGCTTAATTAGAAAGATGATATTAATAGACATGCTGAGTTTGGGTCCTGAAAAGAAAAAAAAAGATGGCCTCATAAGGCTGAGAGCTGCTCAGGTTGTGTGAAAGAGCTGGGTTCTATTCAAAAATTCACATTTTGGGGGGACCCCAGGCTAGATTGAGACTATGCATGAAAAGATGATTTTAAGACAAAAAAAGATTTTGGAAGAATTTTGCTATCATCTGCCAGGGAAACTGTAGGATTCATTGGGTTCAATAACATACCAGTAAGTTTCCCTTCTGATTCTAGGATTTGGCAATTTGCCCTGTGAATTTAGACAAACTCCTAAACATCTCTTGTGCTTATTTTAACCACCTGCTGGTACATGAGTTTCCTATGAATGTTTTAACAGCTCCTGAGTGTTTATGGAAAGGGAGTAGAAAAATGGGGATCCTGGATTCCATTCTAATGTTTTCCAAAGGAAGGGAACCCACACTGCCCCCAGCATCCCTGCTCAGTGTGCCCACTTGCAATGAGGAAAGAGGGTGATGCTGTGGTGGGTGCTTGAAACCTTCTCTTGCTGCAACACATCGAGGTGCTTTGTAAAGGAATCAAAGGACCAAGCATACATTCTTTATGCAGCCCCTGTGTGGCATTGTTTGCATGCTGGTCTCCTTTGCTCAACTATGCATAAACTAGAAAGAAGTGTGGGTTACCAGGAAGAGAAAAGAAGCAATGGCTAAAATACCAAAGTTGGCATGTGTTCTTTTTATATACATATATTTTTAAATAAAATGTTTATTTAAAAAAAGATGTAAGCTTCTTTCTTGACTACATGATGTACCAGGTACTGTACTATGCACATTAAGTCTGTCATTTCCTTTTACTCTCACAGTGGTGCCATGAAGTGGCACTATTATTAATCCTATTTTATTAGCCCTATTTTACACATGAAGACACCAAGTTTCAAAGAATTTAAGTTGATTAAGGTTACACATCTAAAAAATGGTGGAGCCAGTAGCAAGCTTTGCTTATCATCAAAGCCCCTGATTTTCAAAACTGCAGATGTCACCTTCACTTACTGCTGGTCATACTAGTAACATGAGGACTTTCGTGAAAAGGACTGACTTTCAAGGTACGTATGTGCCTATTAAGATACATGCACACACAGCTTAGTGAACCCAATGTTTTCATTGGTTTAGCAACTAAGCAAATTGAATAATAGAAAATTAGGCTTCAAGATGACCTATAAAATATGTATAGACTACCTAAGTAGGACCTAAGATTTACCTGCTTTTCTCTCCTAACTATATTCCTGACTGTAATATTCATACCCATGATTATATAAAATGCATGGATGAACTGAGATATTGAGGAAAGAACTCTGGAATGGGAGTCTCTTAGGATTGACTTTGTTCCATGTCATGGCTCCGCCTTCCCACTTTGGCCTTGTTTTCTGGTGAGCTCTCCCCATGTAGAGGCAAGAAGTTTGCAGGTTGCCAGAAGCTGCAAATGTGCATCCGGCCAGGTTAGCAATTCAGCCAATGAGACCATCTCATTCCTGAGTCCCAGCAGGAGTCTCTTGGTAGTCCAGAGAGGGGACAGTCCTAACCACCCCTCTCACCTTGAGAATGAGGCACAGATTTATTCAGTTCACTCACACAGCCTGAGTTCCCTCATCAGCCCTGAGCTGGGGAGGGGGAGTGTTTGATTCTCATGGACTGACTATAGAGAAGGTAAGATTTTTCTGAGGACAAATCATGGTGCTATTACCAAAAAAAGGCATGATGCTAAAAAGACACAAGCAGTAGATTTCTACTACACAGACCCTGCTTTCAAGTTGGTCATCTAGTGAAGGAGACAAACAAGTACTTAAGGAATGATACCTACTCTAATCATGGGAGTAAGTGCATACTATGTACTATAGGAAGGGCCTTTCATAAAGCCATGGGCAGGAGCATGGTCCAGAAGGACTCTCCAGAGTAGACCATTAAGTCAAGACACTAATGACTTAGCAGTTAGCCAAGCAAAAGCTGAGGAAAAGAGCATTTCAAGGAGAGGGGCAGCCTGTGCAAAAGCCTGGAGATGAGAATTTACCATGTTGAAGGGGATGTAAGGAGTTCAGGATGGCCGGAGATTAAAGCAAGGAGGCTGAGGGAATTGATGGTAGAGATGCAGGAAGTGTAGGAGAAGTTGGGAGCTGTATTAGTTTGCTAGGGCTGCTATAACGAAGTATCAAAATACTATAACGAAGTATTTCCACCATTTAGGTATCCTAAATGGTGGAAATTAATTGTCTCAGACTAGAGGGCTCAAGTCAAGGTGTTGTCAGGGCTGGTTCCTTCTGGGAGCTGAGAGAAGAATCTGTTCCTGTCCTCTCTTTGGCTTGTAGTTGGCCATCTTCATGTTCACATGGCATTCTCCCTGTATCTTCTTGCATGTGTCCCTGTCCAAATTTCTTCTTTTATACGGACATCAGTCATATCAGATTAAGGCCCACCCTAAAGACCTCATTTTAACTTGATCACTTCTGCAAAGCCACTATCTCCAAGTTGACATTCCCCAGGAATAAAAACTTGAACATATGAATTTGGAGGTGGGGGTCACAGTTCAACCCATAATAGGAAACAAACAGGGACCAGATCATGAAGGGCCTCATAAGACATGTTAAGGAGTATGAACTTAACTTTAAAACAGTTGGGCATCACAAAGAGTTTTAAGCAAGGAAACACCATAATAATCTTTATGTGTCAGAAAGATAACTGGCTACACTGTGGAAATGAATTGGAGTGACAAAGACAATGAAAGGGAAGCCCAATAAATCTTTGTGAAGTTGCTCATGTCCTCTTTATTCCAAAGGCATAAAAACTTAAAGGTAAATGATGAGTAACCCATCATATCAGGTTTGATACATCAAGAATGATGGGATGGGAGTGGGGGTAAGAGTGAAGGTAGTGACTTACGAACCTGTTGAAATACACCAGCCAAGAGGCAAATCACAGTTCTACTAAGAAAGTGGTGGTAGGAACAGCAAGATGAAGGTAGATTTGAAATATGTTAATGGAAGGGAAGGTATAAACTTGATCATTGGATGTGGATAGTGAAGGAGAAAAAGAATTTGGATTTGGGGGAGGGATAGTTGGATGTTACGTATATGTTAATTTCATTCAAAGAGGCAAAAGGCCAGAATGAGAAATAGTTACTTGATAGGAAAAATTACAAATTTGATTTTTAAGGGCCTAGTGCCTGTGGGGCCTCAAATCAAAAGAATCTGTAGAGAAGTCTGGAACACAGAGTGCCTTTGCATAGCAATTTACATACCAGAGTACTCAGCATACAGAAGATAACTGGAATTGCAGGAATGGTTGTGGCCTATGCGATGGGTGGATGACAAGAAAAGAGGATCCTGAGGGAGATCAACATTTAAGATATTAGTGAAGGAGCCCTGGCTGGTGCGCTCAATTGGTTGGAACATCATGCTGTGCACCACAAGGCTGGAGGATCAATTGCCAGACAGGGCACATACCTAGGTTGTGGGTTCAGTCCCTGGTTGGAGCACATATGAGAGGCAACTAATCAATGTTTTCTCTCTCATATCTATGTTTCTCTCTCTCAAATCAATAAAAACATCAAAATATATATTTAGATATTTTATATATAATATATTGTAATAATTTACATTTTAATATATAAATAAATGATTAAGTAATAAATGAAATATTTATATATCTCATTAATTCATATATAAATTATATATATGTGTGTGTATATATATATGTATTAGCAAAGGAGAAAGAAAGGGAGTGGCTAGAAAGCCAGGAGGAAAACCAGGAGAAGGTGGTGTCCCAGACACTGAAGCAGAAATTTCAAGGAAAAAGAAGGCTTTAGTCATGTCTAATACCAATGTGTTCCATTAGAATGAGGACTAAAGAGTGCTGTTTGATTTACTAATAAGGAATTGGTTGGTAACCAAGGTGAGAACATCTTGGGTGCAGTGCTGAGGCCAGGTGCAGACTGAGGAATTAAAAGGAAGTGAGGAAGAGGAGACAGTGAATCTAGGCATGCCTTCAAGAAGCATAGCAATGTGGGAAAGAAGCACACAAGGCCATAGCAAAGAGTCAAAAATTCACAGGGCTGATTTTCAAGAGGAAACTTATGTGACCAAATATTAAAGCTAATGAGAATTAGGTAGTTTACAAGAAAAAGTGGTAAAGAATGGTATTCAGGTTGATTTGCCTTTGGGAAGAGGAAAGAACTATGTGCTATGACAACAGAGAAAGAGAAGGGTGGGTGAAGATGTGGGCACATTGACAGGTGTTGTGGTAAGACATGGAGAGAGTGCTCATTTGGTGGCTTACAATTTATACTTGAAACAAGAGGGAGATGATGTTCATCTATGGGAGGAAAAGGGTAGGGCAGAGGTATGAATAAAAATGGAGAGAGGTCGCATTAAAAAGAAAACAGAAGAGAGAACTTATTAGGAAACACAGAAGAAGGCTGACACAGAGTTGGAAAACTTAGAGATCATCCCCTTTGCACAATGGTGGGACTTACCATGAACAAAATCCATAGCCAGGCAATTGGCAGCAGAGAGGGCAAAGAGGTGGGTGGAGCCAAATTTTGGATACTGTGGGAGTAAGCATACAAGTGAGAACACAGAATTGTGTCATTGAGGATATAACTAAAGAGGAGGTAAAATGGTGAACTATGTGGTATACAATGCATTGTTCTAGGGAAATAAGTGAAGATTGGAGGCAGAAAGTAGAGGGATCAAGAAAGTAGAAGCACTTCCGGCCAAGATGGAGGCAAAGGTAGATACACTTTGCCTTCTTGCACAACCAGAAGAAGAACAACAACAAATTAAAAACAAAAAATAAGAACTGACAGAAAATTGAACTGCATGGAAGTCCAACAACCAAGGAGTTAAAGAAGAAATTTTCATTCAGACTGGTAGGAGGGGTGGAGAGGGTCGTCTGGGTGGAGAGGACAAACAACAAGGTGGCGGCTGATGGAGTGGGTGGCTTCACATTTGAGTGAGGATAAACTGGAAGAAACAACTGGGGAGCAAGATAGACTGTGCAACCCAGGGTTCCAGCATGGGAAAAGAAAGCCTCAAAAGCTCTGGCTGTAAAAACCTGAGGGGGTTGTGGTGGCAGGAAAAACTCCCAGCCTCACTGGAGAGTTTTTTGGAGAGACCCACAGGGTCTGAGAACATACACAAACCCACCCATCTGGGAATCAGCACTAGAAGGACTCAATTTGCTTGTGGGAAGCAGAGGAAGTGACTGAAAACTGGCCAAGAGCTGAGCAAGCAGCATTGTTCCTTCTCTGACCCCTCCCCCACATACAGCATCACAATGCAGTGATGTGGGTTGCCCTGCCCTGGCAAATGCCTAAGGCTTATTATGTACCTTACAACTGACAGCTGTGCCAAGACAAAGATATATGGCCCAAATGAAAGAACAGATCAAAACTCCAAAATAGAACTAAGCAACAAAGAGATAGCCAACCTATCAGATGCAGAGTTCAAAACACAGGTAATCAGGATGCTCACAGAAATGGTTGAGTATGGTCAAAAAACAGAGGAAAAATTGAAGGCTATGAAAAGTGAAATAAAAGAAAATGTACAGGGAACTAACAGCAAAGGGAAGGAAACCAGGGCTCTAATCAGTAGTTTGGAGCAGAAGGAAGAAACAAAAGTTCAAAAAAAAAAATGAGGAGAGCCTTAGGAACCTGGAGGACAACTTTAAACATTCCAACATCTGAATTATAGGGGTGCAAGAAGAAGATGAGCAAGAAATTGAAAACTTATTTGAAAAATTAATGAAGGAAAATTTCCCCAATCTGGCAAAGGAAATAGACTTCCAGGAAGTCCAGGAAGCTTAGAGTCCCAAACAAGTTGGACCCAAGGAAGCACACACCAAGGCACATCATAATTACATTAGCCAAGATTAAAGATAAGGAAAGAATCTTAAAAGCAGCAAGAGAAAAGAAAACAGTTACCTACAAAGGATTTCCCATAAAACTATCAGCTGATTTCTCAAAGAATCCTTGCCAGCAAGAAGGGGATGGAAAGGCATATTCCAAGTCATGAAAGGCAAGGACCTACATCCAAGATGACTCTATCCAGCAAAGCTATCATTTAGAATGGAAGGGCAGATAAAGTGCTTCCCAGATAAGGTCAAGTTAAAGGAGTTCATCATTACCAAGCCCTTATTATATGAAATATTACAGGGAACTATATAAGAAAAAGGAGAAGATCAAAAATATGAACAGTAAAGTGACAACAAATTCACAACTATCAACAACTGAACCTAAAAAAAACAAAAAGACAAAGAAACTAAGCAAACATGTAGAACAGAAACAAATTAACAGAAATGGATATCACATGGAGGGTTATCAGTGGGTGGGGGAAGAATGGGGGAAAAGGTAAAGAAAATAAGTAGCATAAATGGTAGGTACAAATACATGGGGGAGGTTAAGAATGGTATAGGAAATAGAAAAGCCAAAGAACTTATATATATGACCCATAGACATGAACTAAGGTGGGGGAATGCTGATGGGAGGGGGGATGCAGGGCGAAGGAGAATAAAGGGCAGAAAAAAATGGGACAACTGTAATAGCATAATCAATAAAATACACTTAAAAAAGAAAAGAAAGTAGAAGCAGGTTAAGTATTAATGCAACACCCTATTAATAGTCAGGATTCTCCAGAGAACAGAACCAATAAGATATATTTATATATACATATAGAGTAGAGACAGAAGTAGATATATATAAATAAGAGGTCTCTATATTTACATTTTTCTCTATATAGAGAGATATCTCTGTGGATATAGAAGATGAGGTAAAAGGAGGTTTTCAGTTGTGAGTACACAAAAGTTTATTCTTGTATTATAATTTATGAATTATTGTATTATTTTTGATATGAGCAACTGTAAACCTACTTTTGGTTCAACCTGTCAATTTGTCTTCACTGAGACACAGAGATTTATTATGGGAATTGACTCATGTGATTATAGAGGCTGAGATATGCCACAATATGCGGCCTGAAAGCTGGGAACCAGGAAAGCCCGTGACAATTCAGTCCACGTCTGAAGGCCTGAGAACCAGGGGAGCCACTGGTGTAAATCCCAAAGTTTGAAGGCTGGAGAATCAAGAGCTCTGATGTGTGCCCCAACTCAAGAGAATTTGTCCTTCTTCTACCTTTTTGTTATATTTAAGCCCTCAACAGATTGCATGTTGCCCACCCACATTGGTGAGGGAGGGTCTTCTTCATTGAATCTACTTATTCAAATGTAATCTCTTCTGGAAACACACAGACACATCTAGAAATAATATTTTACCAGCTATGTGGGCATTAGCCCTGACTGGTGTGGCTCAGTGGACTGGGCATTGTCTCACAAACTGAAGTGTCACCAGTTCGATTTCCAGTTAGGGCACATGCCTGGGTTGAGGTCCAGATCCCTGGATGGGGGCATGAGAGAGGCAATTAATGTATGTTCTCTCACACTTAGGTGTTTCTTTCCCTTGCTTTCTTCCTTCCTTCCCCTCTCTCTAAAAGTAAGTAAAAATAAAATCTTTTTAAAAATTAAGCATCACAGATACTAATAATTATTATATTGTAATAATAATAATAATAATAATATAAATGAGTACCCATTATCCATATCACTGTTTGATGGAGATGAATAATGGTCCCCCAGGAATGGCTCAAAGTGGAAACCTTGATTCCCCACATGCCTAGATTAACAGGAAGTCCACTTTATCACTCCAAAGCCCACCTCACCCCCCAATATCAAGGAATGCCCCTGTATCTAGTTATAGAAAAGTGGGTCCACTGTTCCTGACTTTTGTTGTGAAACAGGAACACAAATGCTTTTTCCCTGAGAACAGAGAATTCTATGCCAACTAAGATGGGCTGTTTTGTGATGGGCCAAGGTACCTCCTCATCTGCAGGCCAGAAATTGGTGCCACAGCTGGTGAGAGGGAAGTCCAGTGCCTTTCCACTAGGGATTCTTTATAAGGTGGGGTCTCATTGCCTTGGTATCATGATCTGGCAAAGGACCTCCAGGCCAAAGTCAGCTAGGACTCTTCTGTGGGGGGAACTGTTTTTTGAGTAACTCTGCCCTGTAGATTGGCATGCTGAATCCTGTCCTGTTGTTACTCTCCCAACCCCAAGCATGATTGGAGCCCTCTGTGCTTCTGCTGCACATCAAACTGGCAAGGGTTAACACTGCCACTTCCACAGGAGAACAGATTGGCAAGGACAGGGGCCAGGAGGGGGTGGCCATATAATTATCATCTAGATTAGAACATTTTTGCTCAGGGCAAATACTAAATCCAGTAGGTGGCCAAGACAACAGGCATATCCAAGACTGTCCCAGGCAAAGCAGGACAATGGCAACCCTAAATAAAAGCCACTTGAAGGACCTAGAACACCCATTCGCCTTTATTTGTGTCCAGTTTTTTAAGTGACATGGGTCAGGGACCAGGACACTGTTTTGGTTTTTTTTTTTTTTTTTTTATCATTTTCTAGTATCCTTTCCTCTCCGACACTGGTACCCACTCTTCTGATTTCTTTGCCCACTGATTTGTCATATGTAAATGAATCACGTAGTATGTACTCTTCTGAATCTGGCTTTTTCTGCTCAGCCTTATTTGTGAGATTCATCCACATTATAACCAATTGTTTAGTGCAAAAGTAATGCATCCATCTTTCTTGCCATATGGTATTCTGTTGTATGACCATATCAGCTTTTACTTATCCACTCTACTATTGATGCACATTTACACTGTTTCTGATTTTTAACTATTAAAAATATTATTGACACAAATATTCTAGCACATGCCCTTTGTTGCAAAAATGTACACCCATTTGTTGAACATGTAAAATTGTCTGTCATGAGATATGCATACTGCTAAGTCTTACCTGATAATGCAAAACCAGTCTTCCCACTGTGTCAGAATCTTTATATATTCTGGAACTGAGGCCTGGTACGGTTATATGCATTGAAAATAACTTCTTTCACTATGAGAATTGCTTCCTTATTCTCTAAAATGAGGAGGTGTCATCTAACAAATGAAAGCCCTTAAATGTTATGCAGTCCAATTGATCAATATTTCCTTTAAGATTAGAATTCTTGGTGTCATCTTTAAGAAATCATTGTCTACTCCAAGTTGGTGCAGAATTTTTTCTCTCTGTTCTTCATCTTCTTTGTTCTGGAAAGAATATTTTCTAGTAATATTTTTTAGAGAATGGGTAGCTGATAAAACTTTTCAGTCACATGTACAAAAATGAACTTTTTTTGACTTCCGGCCAAGATGGAGGTGTAGCTGGACATGCTGTGCCTCCTCTCACAACCAAGATTAAGGACAACAAAAATATAGAACCAAAAAAAAAGAAAGAAAGAAAACCCAACCAGGACAGAGAGAAAATTGAATTGTGCAGGAGTCTGACAACAATGATTCACCCAGACCAGTAAGAGGGGCAGAGTCGGATCATGGCAGGATAAGCTGGTGGTGGTCCCAGGCTCGCAGTCACTCCAGGCGCACAGGTGGCAGCACTGCCAAAGGCGAGGAGGCCAAGCAGGAAGCACAAGGCGATGGACCGCAGACACACATTTGTGCACAGATAAACCAGGTGAAAACAGGCAGCAAGACAGACTGCATGATGCAAGGCCCCAGCAACAG
The DNA here is from genome assembly GCA_004027475.1 of Anoura caudifer. NCBI lineage: Eukaryota > Metazoa > Chordata > Mammalia > Chiroptera > Phyllostomidae > Anoura > Anoura caudifer. Next base: position 523 of record PVKU01002497.1, on the reverse strand, counting down.
GAAGTAAAGCCTAAAAGCACCCATTGAAAATACTTGTAGGGGCTGAGGTGCCAGGAGGGTGTCCTAGCCTCACAGGAGAATTTGTTGGGGAGACCCATAGGGTCCTAGAGCATGTGCAGGCCTACCCACCTGGGAATCAGCACCAGAGGGGACCAGTTTGCTTGGGGGAAGTGACTGAAATCTGGCAGAGAGTGGAGCAAGCACCATTGTTCCCTCTCGGACCCCGCCCCCACATCCAGCATCACAACCCAGCAGCTGGGCTGCCCTGCCCTGGTGAACACCTAAGGCTCCACCCCTCACTATGTAACAGCCATGACCAGACAAAAACAAACAAACAAACAAACAAACAAACAAGGATGGCTCAAAAGGGAGAACAGGCTGGGGCCCCAGAGCTAATTCATCTGAGCAACCAGGAGGTGGTCAACCTATCAGATGCAGAGCTCATAGCACTGGTAGCTAACCTATCAGAAGCACAGTTCAAAGCTCTGGTGATTAGGAAGCTCACAGAATTGGTTGATTTTGG